>OMKY01070242.1:0-20917 GCA_900302395.1 Bregmaceros cantori | reverse complement strand
TTCGGGGATATAGGTTTAGCAGGACGACTGCACAGGCCTAGTTTTAATAATAATAATAATAATAATAATAATAATAATAATAATAATAATAATAATAATAACAATAATAATAATAATTTTCAACAATGATCATCATCTCATTCAAAGCCCCTCACCCTAGTAGAGTGGTGGGATATTTTTGTTTAAGACAGCTTAATAACCAAAGTGAAAGAAGACAAATCAGCGCCATTATAATGAGATTCATGGGTACATCTGGCTAGACACATACATCCTCTTTTTACATTTGTTAAATATTTAATTTCCATTAGACGTTGCGGGACCGCGGAATGTCCCCGCCTCTCCATGTGACGTAGCCCTCAGACAATCCTTATATGGACATTCCTTACATGGGACGCGTGCCGGAATTAGTGATGTGTCGTTCGCGAACAAAATCGAATCTAATTGACATCGTTGCAGTCCCCGACCCTCTTTGTCAATACCCACGTGTTTTTTGTATATAATTGCAATGATCTATTATAATCAATTGGCTTGGATAATGTTATTTAATAACACGCTCTCTTTCTCGCGCTTTCTCGCACTCACAACAGTGTTTATTGAATTATTTCAGAAATAAATAGATTAATTTGTTGTTAGGTAATTTTCATTAAGCTATATTCGGCAGCTGCATTAATGCAAATTGCATCATTTTTAAATGCATTCACACATTACATTACACTAGTAATTGCAGTAACTAAGTAACTACGTTACTTAGGTAAGTAATTTCTAATTAATTGCTTTGGGAAAACTACTGCATCCGATTACTAGTTAATGAATGAACGCTAAAATCAAAGCAACTTAATTACTTTAACTTAGTTACTGCCATCACTGCTCACTAACTCGCTCACTCTTGACACACACATGTGCATATGCATACATGCATGATGCGTGCATGAAGTCATCAAATGAGTCGAATTGTTTGAGCGTACCCACCCATCAGCAGCTTCGCTCTATAAAGGAGCGCGGCGCTGTGCGGTCACCCAGAGAACCACACACCGCGCTCCGCTCCGTCCGTTATTTATTGAAACTCCGTGATTTACTACGAGACGCTGTCAAATCAGTTCAGCGCTTTGGGCTTTGTCGCTGGTCACGGAGAACATCCCGCGGTTATTTGGACCTCATTCATCGGATTTCATCTCATCACCAGGGGGGATCTTAAATACATCAACTCATCATGAGGAGTAACTCTGCAGAATGTGTGGCGCTCAGCGTGCTGCTGTTGTGGTCACACCTGGTGACAGGTGAGCAAGGCGGATTTATCTTTTTTTTCTCATGTCATTCTCAATTACATAATTATCTTGAAAACATGGACATTTTAACAAAGTATCTTCTGAATAGAGAATACACAACGTGTTCAAAAACGATTTGACGTGTAGTTAGTTATAGTATAAATGGAAATTGGAATCGGAATCGGAATACTTTATTGATCCCAAATGGGAAATTATTTTAACAATTGGTAAATTATTTTCCCAATTGTGTGATATTGTCATGCGTTATGGGAATACAATTTTCCAGTTGCATATTTATCATTATAGACAATCTGACAGTCGCTATAAACTATTTAGATGGGGGGGGGGCATAAAATCTGACTTTCTTTTACTCCCTTTCTTTCATTATTAGTATTATTACGTGCATGTGTTGATCGCTGAGTAAGCTATATTATTGGCTTAAGCTCTGACCTTAAGCATGCCGGTGGAAACAAATGTTAAAATATTAAATGTCGATTTTTCACTTCTGTCACTTGTCAGCATCTCGCTGCGCCGCGGGACATGTACGGCTGTCCACAGTAATACCTGGATAATTACGACTAATTGGTCTGAACTTGTAAATTGAACAATATTTATTTAAAATTACTCTGCGACGAGTGCACGTTGTTGTTGTTGTTAAAATATACATGCTAAATTCAATACCATTTTTTTATTGAAGCCTCGGCGTCATTCCCACGGGCCGAGAACGTCACCTGGTCGTCCACGAACTTCAAGACCGTACTGACGTGGGGACCGCCACCCAGTCCAGAATACTCCTACACGGTGGAGTACAGGGCGTGAGTACCTTTACCTTACTTAAATACGGTTACATTTGGACATATGCTACACGCATATAACTATTTGTTTAAAATGCATTCCAATTGAATGCCCATATTTTAAATGTCCAGATGTGTATCCATGGCATTACCAGACCTTTCGCTTTCCCTTATAGGTATACAACTTATTTTGAGGCTGAACAATATACACATTTCGACCCCTGGGGATTTAACATTTAATTGCTTATTCTCTCGCCTAAACCACGGTAATCACAAAAGGTAGTTACCTATCGATTTAATATTCACGTTGGTTTAATAACATACCACTGGTTACAGTGCAAGTAGGAACTGAAAAACATGTACTAAGTATTATGTAATTTGGTATTTCAGCATACATTCGGGATAAGAAGTGAGCTCGATTGACGCTGTGACTCAATCTGTTGTTTTTATCACATTATTGTAATAAGAATGATTTGACATTTTAATCTTAAAAACACGTCTTATGTAATTCAATCAATATAACACATATTGCAGCATAGTAGTTTTATAGCTATCTAGACTCCCCATAACAGCACACTAAATAACTTTGTAATTTCAAAATGTGTGGTTTTAACATTCACTGCATATTCTTTTAACATATTTGGCAATCATTGCATGCATGTTGTTTACTATAAAAGTACTGTATTGACTCAAAGTGGGAATCATGGCATATGGCAGAGCCAGACATTTAGGCAGTGGTACCCCAATGAATCAGTGACTGTATTCTTAAGCATGATCATTAGTAACACATGAACATGACTAACTTCAGTTTTAAACATTTACTGTGTGATGTAATAGCTGAATGTTCACGTTTTACAGATATCAACTCGATTGCCGTCCTTATTTCATACTAGTAGTCATCTATTGATGCATCATCCCAACACTTGCGGTTTTGTTTTCCATATTTTGATGTTTGTTGATTTAGTCACATGTCCATGTACAGTGAAATTGTTATCATTGGAATATGCAATGTTATGTAATAACAATACACACTGAAAGGACTGAAAGTTGTCAGTCAATGGTACGTTCTCTGTTAGACTTCCGTCAAGTGATGCATTCAGACACAAGTGATGCCATGATATATAAAATATTTTATAAATGCAAATAATACGTATTTTTAGAATACATTCAATTTAGATAGACTCAATGTACTGTTGAGTGTGTGGGGGGAATGGGGGAGTTCAGTGTTTATTGTGATGGCTTGGCCACAAGCTTATTTTTACAACTTAAAACATGTTTCCTTGAAATGAATCATTTAGAAGCCACAGTATTCCTGTGGCACCATCATAATAGTTTATGTGCACAGAGGGCAAACATGTGCCACATACGGCCAAACATACATTAGACTGCGGTTCAAAGTACACAGTAGAGATTCGAGAGGGTTTCACATTTTACCTCAGGGACTATATGCACCCGCAGGCACACATACACACACACACACACACACACACACACACTCTGAGGTCCAATATCTGGCCATTCCTACATTTTGTAATCTAGAATTCAATGTTTTACATCGGATTAACTGAGAACAGAAAAAAAGTACTGAAATGTCTGAATTTCTGCTGCTTGAATGAAATTAGATTAAAGTACTTTAAGTGAGATTGTAGTACATCAGCCATAACAATATAACATTATCAACATCAGTCTCACTATAGACTTTTTCAGCTTTACACACTTCATAAGGCATCATTATAAGTTGGTGTTTAGGGGTCACTGTATGTATTCAGAATGTATTTTGTTTAGTCATGCAATTCATCATTGTAATGGTATTTCCATATGGGGTTCCTGGAAGTCAGCCTCAAATGGCATTAAAATAGGTCCTAGATATATCTGGCCTTTATCTGCCTGAGCCATTGATGTCCGAAACTCCAGACTATCCTTAAATGGACAAGGTGTAGAGAATAAAATAAACATTCCGCCCGACAGGCAGACCCAAATGTAGGTGGGTGGAAGGCAAGAGAGGAGGCGGCTAGTGGGGGTGGGTGGAGGTGTAGGGTTGATGTCTTCATTGAGCAAGCATGCAGGTACAGTCGTAGGGAAGGTCAACTTATCCATTAGAAATTGTTTCCAGCATCTCGTAGTTGGCCTCCCAGTTTCTAAAATAATATGCGGGCCTTTTACATTACCAGGAAGCATAACTTGAATAATCATGCAAAGCAATACTTTGTGATACATTGTTTCCATTTATCATCTATTTGTGCTCCGATATTTTCGTTTCATTTTATGAAAGGGCTTTTATCCTCTTTGAGGGAAGGGTTCTATTATACGTACATTTACTGTTGTTGCAAACAACATTTCAAAGTTAGATATTTTAACATGCAGTTCCTGTGGAATACAGTCTCATTCAATGAGTGGACAAATTGTGCATAGGACCGTGTACTTGTGCAGAGCAGACAAGTCGATGCATGTTATCAGATTCAACGAGACAGGGCGTGGCGGGATCTCAACTATACACTTGAGAAACTCGAGAGCGAGAGAGAGCGACACATATACACACACACACACACACACACACACACACAGATATATTCGAGGTCTAGCCCACAGGCATACAAAGATGGAGACAGATTCTGCATTTACCGGTGCATAATATTTACAACCTGAGTATACATGTATTTACATGCTGATGCTTATGGGCAAGAATCTGCAAAGGTAGCTACTAGCTGCAGACAGAAGGGACATACACTTGGGCCTGGTTAATGTCTGCTTGACCACTGAAGAGTACAGAAATAAAAAAAAAGGATTTATTTTTCTAGGGGGCTGGCTGTAGCTGAATTGGTATAGCGGTCATTACAACGGCCGAAGAGTTGAAGACCGAAGGGTTGGTGGTTTGAATCCCGGCTCCGACAGTCTCCATGCTAGAGTGTCCAGGAGGTCAATGAACTTTAACTCTGGGCCGTGGTTGAGCCCCAGTTGCCGCCATATGTGTGTACATGTGTACATAATTTCCTGTTTGGGATTATTAGTCAGTATTGAAAGTAATTCAGAAATAGTGGCATACTCTCAACAAGTGGGCTTAATTTCCGGCTTGCTCTACATGCTAGAGGTATACTACATAGAAGTGGGTCTGCTTATTGTCTTTGGTAAAATGTCTTTGGTAAGACGTTCCTTTGTCCAGGGTGTTTGAACTCGTGGTGTGAATGTTGACAGGCTGGGCAAGGACACGGCCAGCGCTAAGCACTGCATCCGCATCTCGACCACGGCGTGTGACATGTCCCAGTACCTGATCGACATCAACAAGACGTACGAGGCTGACGTCCTGTCTGAACCACCCCGGGGCGGTGATGAGACCGATCATGAGTATCCACATTCCAGCGCCAAGCGCTTCTGTCCCTATCAAGATAGTAAGTGATACGCACGCGCACACACTAGAGCTGTTGAGTTGCTACACAAATATGTATTACATTATTTGAAACAAATGTTTCTCTACAGCTTTAAAGATGTAAGCAGGCAACTGAACTCATTCACACACAATTCTAAGGAACTGTGCTAATGTTCTCAGTCTGAACAAACATTATTTTTAAAACCATTTTTTTATGTCGTCAAAAGTTGGGCCGCAATCTCAAACAACATTTGTCGCCATCTTTTGAATTAAATAATTGAAATAGAAAGAATACATATTTGGTTCTTCGGACTAAAAATGTGGGAAACTACATTGCCTTCAAGTCAATTAAGTGCTATTAGCATGTCGTGTGTGAGGCTTTTGTTGCACAACCGAACAGTAGACCGATACAAAAAAAATCCAAACATGAAAGACAGATGACAAAACAAAGATGGAACTTATTCAGAAAGAGAGACTTTTATATTAATTGTACACATTTTTTGTTCAATTCACTAACTATTGTTTTTTAAATAAACCTGCAGTTCAGTTGCTATCATGCCTATATGCAATCACAAGGGCGTTCGGCAATGTTGTATAGCTGCTAACACTGCAATGTATTGTGGATATTTTTCAGTAGACTGAAATGGCATCTGGGAAGGCGTAACCCATGTTCCATCATGCTGTTGTCTGCCAAAATGATGTTGTTAAAAAAAACTACCTAATCATGCGGTTGGCTGACATAAGGCTGTCAAAACGATATTTATTCATGCCACAATAAATTATTTATGCCATTCTTTGATACTCTTGATGAAATGTGGCTTAAAGCTGCCCCATGCAACTGTCTTAATGTTTAAGCAGTCACCCCAAACACAAGATAACATTATATTTTCTCTGGCCAGCCTGAGAAACTTCACTTGCAGCCATCTTTAGAACCCCAAAATCACAGAGGGGGAGAATGGGGTGGGCATTTACAAAGATGTTTTTTGTGTGTGTAGCAGTAGTAGTCTTGGCACTTTCGTTGTGTGGGCATGCACAGGGGCATCAGATATATTAGCCATGCCACTAGGGGTAGTTAAATGAACTTTGTAGGTTACGTTCCTGGATAATTTTGGTCTGTTTACAGTTTTCTCTTTTTATTTTTTATTTATGTATGTATTTATTTATTTATTTAGAAGAAATACAGACACAAACACAAACACACACACACATAAACATGGAAAGTAAGGACTGGGTCAACAAGACGTTTTTTTGTTTTCAAAGTTAAGGATCGTTTTCGGTTAGTTTAAAATTATTTTTGGGTAGAAAATAGAATAAAACCATATTTAATTTCTCCTGGTTGTTTCAGGCTGGTTGGGGACATGAGTGTAAGTGGGCGGTGTTACATGTACATTTACAATTTGGGTTTTCTTCTTACCTGTCATAATTTATTATTCGCTATCCCTGGCAAATGTAGCTGGATTACATGTTTCTAAATGTCATAATCTGATTAAATGTAGTCCATTACTACAACATTTACAGAAAAGCAGAATATTTATCCATTCTAATGTCCATGTTCTAATCTCCCAATCTTCACAGCCGACATTGACAGACCGGAGTTCGAGGTGTCGACAGGAGCGGACCGCCGCTCCATCACGCTCTCCATTAAAGACCCTCTCACGGCGCTGTTCAAAGACAACCGCCAGCTCACCATCCGGGACATCTACGGAGATAACCTGCAGTACAAGATCTTCTATAGGAGAGCCGGCAGCACAGGCAAGGTCGGTCCTGCTCTCTTCCTCACAGGCTTACATCAGAATCAGCTTTAGTAGCCATTATTACCTGCGCCGAGGTGTAGCCACGAAGCAGGTTATGTTTTTAGCCGCGTTGGTTTGTCCCCTCGATAACTGAAAAAGTTGTGCACAGATCTGGATGAAATTTTGCAGAGTTGTTGGAAGAAAGGAGTGATTACATTTTGGTGAATTTATGTAGACTAAAAGTAACATAACCATACTTAATCACCAATTTACCAATGGAACGCTCTACGGTCACGTGACTAGACTTCCGGGACAAGGGGCCGCTAGGAAATGTAGTTGGCATGTTCGCCGGTGGGGTCAATCGCGCTACTCTATGAACACATAATGGGTTGCCACGCATACTGCAAGTACTAACAGTGCTCTGTTTTTGTACCACTACGGCACAGGTTTGCAATCAAGGAGTGGTTCTAGTTGCATATACAATAAACATAACATTTGTGATCAGATGAAGATAGACACTCCTACTAATCACGAAAACGGTGTTACAGTAGCACAGACCCTCCTTTGTAGGGAAAACCAAGTACTACTGTACTACAAGTACTACAGCAAATGCATAGTCAATAGGTGAACAGTGTCAACAGTGGTTTTATTTATTCCTAGGTTTCAGAGCAGGGTCATCCAATCTAAATTTATTTTTGGGGCACAAGTGCCATTTTTTTTTCATTCTTTACTGAGAGAGATAGTGATAGGATTAAATTGGAAACTGGGATGAAGAGTCGGGGCAGAGAGAGAGGGTATGATAAGCTGCGGCGCTCCTCGACCTGTGGTCTGGGGGACACGCTCTATAACCACTCTGCCACCGCGCGCCCCCAGGGTCATACAATATATTTTACATTTAAAAAATCTCGTCAATGTGAATATAGTGTTGTTATGCATATGCAGGCTAGAGTGCACATTATGCATATAATACATTATATTATACAGAATTGTTCTTCCTGGAGTTCAGTGACATGCAGACAGGGGAGGGAGTGGCCCACCTGCCATCTTGACAAATAAAATAATAATAATGATAACGTAAATTGATATTAATATTTGTCCACTAATATTTCTGTATGGATGTGTATGGAATTTTAAAATGCCTTCATGGTCAAAATCGCTGAAATTTCATCGCCTGTACAGACTTCTTCAGTCGGTTCAATCTTCAGTCTTCGCATGGACACGATGAGCAAAGTGCAAAAGCAAGAGACAAATATTTTTGTTCCCAACATACCCTACTATCCAACATCAAGTTTGTTACAGTGGGTGTCATCCAAACACAGATCCTGCCTGGATTATTGCATAGAACGAGGTGTTTACATCGGTGGGAATTAGGAACCAGCTGTGTACCACATCACTCAGGACAGTACCATCACAGACATAATAAAAAAACGTTTGGTAGACGTCGTACATCATCCATTTTATTAACACTTCTGGCGGTCGCGTGCCCTCGATGCTGTATATCATAGAATTTATTAACATCTGGAACTGGCAAGATGGCTTTTGTTGATGAAATCTATCAAGTGATTTAGTGTCTTCTGGCTGGGTCTGTCCGTGGAGGCTGCAGTGCAGTGGATACACCACTAGTTGGAGTCTGTACAATATGCTCCTTTTTTGATTGACGTTATCTGTCTAAATGATCTTTCCATGAATTGTATTATTATTATTATTATTATTATTATTATTATTATTATTATTATTATTATTATTATTACTATATTAATAATAGTATTCTAATACACACAGTAATCGTATGTGCTGACTAAACACTTCATAATGGGTGACTGAGTAGCCTGGCTACTTCTGCTATTTTGCCGTATTGGATTTATTTCCTATGGCTCACAAGTTTCAAGTGTTCAGACAACACATACATTATTCAGCAACCGAGTCCAGTCATAAGAACATGACATACAGTGTTCTATCCGTACACAAGTTATTTTAAAAAGTGTCAAATATTGCATTAGTCAGGAAGATGGTCTCTAGTTTTCCCTGAGAAATTACTGTGTTGGCAATAAGCATAGGCTTTAGAAAGACTATAGATCTATGAAGTTGTCGAGGAAATTTTGTTTCAACATTTTAGTATTTGAAAACTATATATTTTGATATAATTGGCTCCAAACATGTTTTTGAACCAAACATGTTTTTGAACATACATTTATATTTTGTACATACATACATACACATATTCATACATACATATATGTATGCATGCATTTGGCTTGTGCACGCCCGTGTGAGAGACTGCCTTCGACAGCGTCTCCAGGAACATAAACAGGAAGGAGGCATTGTTGGACAGGAAATGGGAAGAGGCCGTTTTATCCATTATGTAACAATTGGAATATTTCCACATATAGGCCTGATCTGATCAGTTGAGAATGGCACATGAAAATGTGGCTTATTTATTATTGATGTTTGTGAGTATACATTTGTGAGAATATATGTATGTATATGTATGTATCAACACGCAAAAACAACCCATGGTTGCCGATGGTCAAGACTCTCTAAGTGTTTTCAATTCAGTATATTGTAAGGCTGTCCTCATATATTGTACTAGTAGTATATAGTAGTAGTCCAGGGCATCCATTTTTCTTTCTTTCTTTCCTTCTTTCTTTCTTTCTTTCTTTCTTTCTTTTTTCTAGGATTGTTTCTTTTTTCTAACAAAAGAGAGTACAACAAACAGTTAGTAGTACAAAGTATAAATGGAAATCATTACCAGGTTGACAAACATTGGCCTCTCCTTCTGCCAGCAATCGTTAGAAAATTGTTTAAACCGGACCAAATACACTGAGCAGTTCAGCCCTACGGATAACATACCAAGCAAATGTCTCCCCATTAAGCAAATAAAGGAAAGAGTACATACAAATTTTAATAGAAAATGAAAAAAAGAAGCGAAGGAAAACAGGCTTCTGATCAGCAGTCTGCCAAAGTTCTCCACAGAGAGCGCACTGTCTGTGTGCACGCGCATGACAGACATACAGGCGCATGCGCTGTTCAGATTTCAAAACACGCGATAGTCGCCCTCTTGTGGTGCGTCTTTCCTTCAAAATAACCCGCTGGCTTTGGAATAAGTTAAATAATATTGATACTAATTCTATTGTGGAATCTAAAATAAATGTGGCTGTTCAAGTTTAAAGTTAATGTACGTATTTGTAGTACTAAAAATGTAAATACTATTGTATTTAAAATGTCTCTTAACATTACCTGAGATTTAAACTATTTTCATGGGTAAATCTAGATAGTAGTGCTTTGAGTTAACGTTAGTTGTGTGTTTGTCTCCTACCTGCAGAAAGAGATGAATTCTCGTACTAGCAAGGTCTTGTTGGATCGAGGCCTTGACAAGGGAGAGAGCTACTGCTTCAACGTCCAGGCCTACCTGCCCAACCGCCAGCCGGGCAAACAGCTCGGGGCCATCAGCCACACGCAGTGTTCTGAAGGAGACAAGTCCTTCTTTGACCGTAAGCACCAACAGTTACTTGTTAAAAGTCGTCTTACCAATTATTAACTAGTCCTCTGTGAAGTAACTAAGTAAGATTACTAATTTAAATTAGTTGATACATGTGTATGAATGCAATATTTATTTTTCCGATGGACATTTTAAAAATGTGTATAATATCCTTTTTCACATCTCTCTCTCTTTTTCAATACGTCATACAGTCTGCAATAGACTGTACATTCATTGACAGTTTATTGTATTATTATTGTATAGAGTTGCATTTAGAAGCAACCTAGAGGAAACAGAATGCAATTTCCTATTTTACTGAATTTACTGAAATTACGTAATGAGTAACCTGTAACTTTAAGGGAGTATGTTTAAAACGTAACCTTCCAAACACTGGCTACTTGGCTGAGGTAAAATCTGACATATACTTTTAGTCCACAGCCACTGAGACTTCCTACGTGTTAATTACATCCCGAAACATGGAGTGTAGGAGATGTGATGGTTTTGCATAAAAGTATTGTATGCCAACACTCTATAAGATTTCACGCTTACTAAAGTTCTCCATGGAGTCACGGCTCAAGTGAGATATGTCAAGATTCAAGATTATTTGTATTTCCCCCAATTGAAATTTGGACAGGAACAGCGTCTTCCAATTCTTAAACACTGACAAAAACATCATATACCATGCCCCCGGTCATGTCACAATTCCTACAGAAAGCCTGACTCTTCCATCGTGTTTCGAGGTTATCCTGTTAGTGAGTTGGCACCGACTGCATACCTCTACTTTCTGTAACAAGATAATGTGCCATTTTTGCTGTTTGCAAGTTATCTAATGTCAGGGCCTTCCCTGTGTCCACAGAATTCTCGACACCAGTTCTAGTGGGCGGAGCGTTCCTCATCCTCATCGTGCTGGCAATTATCATCGGCGTCATCGTCGTGGTGGTTCGTCGCAGACGCCGCGCCACGCTTGTCCACAAGGAGGCCAAACCTCTAAGAGAGGATGTCTGAGCAGTGTGTGTGTGTGTGTGTGTGTGTAAAATATGTGAGACGGTACAGCTGGATGACTTGATGATCTCCGCTTCAGACAGGGCGGCGGTCAAACTGTATGATGTGGTTTCTGTGAAACCGGACTTGAGTCCTAGCATTCCAAGCTAGCCATGGCTAAACCTAGTAGGACGCCAGCTATGCTACTTAGCTGGCTACACTAACTGCTGACACACTAGCGCTGTCTTTTTATTTATTGGTTTGAGTGTCGATGAGAGGGGAGGTCCTTGCACATGTGTGGCATCCAACGCAAAGGGTGGTGCTAGCACACTTTTAATGATTAAAATGTATGCCTAAAAATATGATAGACGTGTGCTCTGCAACGTCAAACAGGAAACAGGCCGACAGGTCTGCGCTGGCAATAATAACGCACACTAAAATCTGATATTTCGTATTTCGTATTGCGTTGATTAGCGGTGACCAACGGCACTCGGAAGTAAGCACAGAGGACAGTACAATATTGTCATTTGGAAAGTGTTCGGATCCACCAAGAGAATGATACATTCAGAGGAATCAAGTTGCCAAAATGAACAGTTTTCCCACTAAGAACTCTTGAGATGACTGTCTGGATTTGGTAGTCTAACCCTAACGGTGTGTTTCCACCAAAACAACGCTTGTAACGGCAGCAAAAGACGCAAGAATTGGCGTTTAATGTTAATTCACGCATCTGCGTCAAAGCCAATGCCATTTGACATGGAAATATGCGGGTGTCTGACTCAGAAAAGAGTAGTGCGTAAAATGCGGGACATCGGAAAATTGAAGTCGATCGTCAATGCTGGGAGGAGGAGGAGGGTACTACGTTAATTCCAGTTGAGTCACTGACTGAGCATTCGTCAACTATAGCTCACAACTCAACTATAGTCAACGATAGTTTATGTGCATTCAGGAAGTGACGCCATCCTTGAACGGCCATCAATTTGGTGGAAACACACAATTAGGGTCATATACGGCCCGTTAGGCTTTTTACTCTGGCATGCCGAACATGTCCGAACTATAGTGAAAACCTCATTCAATTCACTTTTTCACCCATCCTCCAACAATACACTCATTTCATCAACAGATGCACACTAGTTTGTTGGATATTATGTTTTCCATGTTGATCCACTTGATCTTTTTCCCTGCACCTTTGTTTGTGTCCATTTTTAATACATTTCAATCTTGAGGTTTGATCATTTACATTGAGTGTCGACATACTCCTAGCCCCGCCCCTCTCAAACTAATAAGCTATAAGTTACACCTGGCAAACCACAAAACAGACTCTGAGTTGAAGCCAGTCTTTCTTCATTTAGTTTCAACAGGGAAAGCCTGACTTGACGTCAGAGTGTGCTTTGTGGTGGTTTCTCAGACACCATGCTGTATACACGACAAGACACCATCGTGTCTAAGGCAGAGATGTGACCAAGTCCCTCTTTCAAGTCTCAAGTCCTTCTTGGGTAAGCATGCTATTACAAAAGCAAAACTATTACTTTCTTTTGACTTTATTCAAATTATATTCGGGAGCTAAAATTACAGCATATTAATGATGACTTGATTTGGAGTTGAGTTGGGACTTGACTTGACTTGCCCAAAAAGGACTTGAGACTTGAGACTTGAAAGAGGGACTTGGTCACATCTCTGGTCTAAGGTCATGTTGTACACTCCAGATCAAAAGCGACACAACGTACCACAAACCTCTTCTCCATGTAAATGCTGACATTTTGTGGCCCAGGAAGATTCACGTTTTAAATTATGTAATTTAAATTACAGTTACTTTTGCTTGAAATAGGGAATGTATTCCTTCCTTGGAAAAAAAAAAGAAAAGAAAAAAATGCAAGAAGAAATGAACTTGCATGCACCAAAACATGAAATGTGTGGACTCTGTGATGTTCACTTGCATATTAAGAAAAAAAAAAAAAAGAAAAGTAAGGAAATGTATAGTAGCTTAGTTTAATTTGTAAAATTTATAAAATGTGGTAATGGGATTAACCCTGATATCTGGTAGCAATATGGTAGCATGTAGGGTAGATTGCCCTAATGTGGGCTCTTTTTTGAAACCTCTTCTGAGGCAGTGAAATGTAGTATTGAACAGTTGAACTTAATGTTAGACACATCACCATAGTTTGCCGTTACCATAGTTTCACTGTCATTCATCGGTTTAGGGAGGAGCCAGAGCCACTGGAGCCTAGGTGTCCCACATTAGGACAATCCACCCTATATGGGATATAATGATTACACTAAAGCAAGAGTATACAATGTGTGTATAGAGTTGAATAATAGCATATATCATGTGGGATGTGCAAGGACCTTTAGTGGAGATATGTGTACTTTCCCCCCCATGTCACTGTTGTACTTTGTTGTAATACTGTGCAATTATTTATAACTATTGAAAATAGTGATATTGTTGAATTATTTTTAAATTGGGATGTTGCCAAGTTGTTTTAATACTGTGTTTTTAAAATACTGTCACGGGCCAATGTGATCCATTATGAATAAACTTATTTTTTTGTAAAGTATTTTTTTTTAGATATTTTTTTATCCGTAAACAGATCCTGTTTGAACACTGGTTGTTACTGTCAATGGTGATTTTAGCAAGACATTCACAATAAAGTATCAAAAGTGTACACGTTGTGTTTCTTTTTCATTTCACATGTCATGGGGCAGAAGTCTTCACACTTTGCTTTCTCTGTCTTCCTCTCCCCCTTTCATCACTGTGCCTTGAAGGATTGTTTTTGACAGTCCTTGGGATCTCGTGACCGTAACGTTTTTGTTTTTTTTGACTGTGGTTAGAAGATCTTCTATGGCCTTCACATACCTACTTTATATGGTGAGTTTGCGTCTCATAGACGTTACTAGTAAAGAAAAGACTTACAAGTACCTCTGCTTGAAAATGCAATGGATCAAATTAACAGTTTTATTCCATACAACAATTAATTTGGTTCATTTGTATTATATCCATCCTATAATGCAGCCTAGTTACTCCTTTCGTCACCGTCTTCTCCACTAAGCCCATCGATGAAATGAAAAATCTGCCCAGAATTCCAAAAATTCTGTGGCTTTGGGAATGTAGCACTTTATAACATGTGGTTCTATTATCACTAGGGAGGGGCAGTTTGCATCCATCCACACATTGCAGACTGCACAGATAGTGAGGAGAATTGAGGCTGTCTGCTAAGTCTCCAATAAAATGCTGACTGCTGATAAAAGCCCGTTTAGCTTGGCGCGCCGTGAAGCCCACTCGAGGATTTTACTAGGTCTTTCTCAATCCGTGTCTGACGTCTGTGCGAGTTGACGACCACTTTGGTTCCCGTTTCACATAAACAGCGACAGGCTTTTCGTGGTTGTTTTGCAGTGTCGCATGACGCACAAAATACGACATATCACATAAAGTCGTTATGCCGTAAGTTTGTCAGTGTTGAGACTTGCTACAACGTGAAGCCCTTGGCCAGTCATGCATTAACAGCCAATTTCCCTTTTAAACATTTAACTCTATTCTGAGAGGTTTGGTGCCCATTAATCCAATTTATAGAAGTGGCGGGGTAGTTAGAAATTATCGGGGGAGGCTCAGTCTAGATGGGGGCTTTTGTGTGTACAGCAAAGGTTTCTTAAAGTGTTCCCTCAGGTTGCACATCCAGATTTCACCCATAAGTGCATGACTAATTGGAACCTTAAGAACGTTGACTATAGGAGTTCTGCGGGTAGTGTAAGAGGACCTCTGGTGACAGTCACTTTGCAGTGTGTTGGACTATTTTCCAACATGTATATTTAGTGGGAGCACACTCCTGAGCTATCAAAAAGGGTGGTGGTAAGTGGTAACTTGTGGTGTGCTATGACAATATTTTCAATATTAATAACATGTCCACGTTACCGTGTGGCCGCCAGTAAGTGGTGTCAGGCAAACACGCAATTATCCTGAGTCAGTCAATCCATTTATTGAAGACCTCATCATGTTAGAATCCATACAAAACTGATACAGATGACAGTGGCACATTAAAAAGAAGAAAAAAAAAATCAATAATGACATTAATTACAAATGGACTTGTGTGCATAAGGCATCATGTGTACCTTCCGAATCAATCACGCTTCTATCCACACACACACACAGGCACCCACACAATCCAATTCCGACATTTAATAAGAGAGACTTGCCATCCTTTGCCATTTATATGAAAACCAAAAATAATGTGTGTAGCTCGGACATCATCTTTCCACACAAGCATTGGTATTTGCAAATGTTTTGCTCCATAGACAGACACTTTTTCATTGAGCACTGAACTTTCTTTTGACACAGTGAGTCTTTTCTGGCAAAACGATATTGAAAGGATTTACAATGCACTTTCCCCAACTCTGAGAAAGGCAGAGAGAGAAAGAGAGATACACACAGGGACAATGAGAGAGCCAGACATTCCTTCTCAATGAAATAGGAGCTGATCATGGTTTGGAAGACTAGGCTAGACTAGGAAGATCACTTTGATCCCAAAATAAAATATCTTTAAATACGGTTTCCAAGAAAACAAATTAAAAGAGGTAGGCTTCACACCTTTGCTCCATCATGTTAATGTGTCAGACTATAGTGCAGCCTGCGGGCTGGCGTGGTGTCCCAAATCGTGCTATCTCCAGAATTTAGAGTAATGATCTACCAGCTAGTGTCTTATTTTAACGCAATACTATTTCACTCGACCCATTCTACCAAGACGACTGTATGGAAACAATCTTGCTAGGGGATTGGTGACACCAACATTAAAATTACAGTGCAAATGTGCATTATGCATGCACGTCCATTATCATCTGAAATGTAATATTTGTCTGGTGGAATAGCGCAAAACCATAGAACTACAGTTGCCTGAATTATTGAAAGCAGAAAACAACTACCAAACTGCTATATATCTGCAGGCACTGTGAAGAGATATCTGGATACAACCTTGAGCTAGCTGAAAAGCTAAGCCAAATCGCTAATGCATGTTGGCACCGTTGTGCGGTTTATGGATTGATGACAAAGTCATAACTTTGTTGTTTCTGATATTACCTCAAGTTCTAGCTGCATTACTATATCAGTGTTATTTCGTTTGAATAATTCAGGACTTGCATAAGGATCTTTTCAGTTCAGTAGTATACTAGCTTAATTCATGTAATAAATATAATTTTTTTACATGTACATACATTACAATCAGGGTCAACCCTTGAACTGCCTGGCTGGAAGCATGCACTCTCTGAGTGAATTATAATTTTATGTGTGCCCTGTCACTATCTATATAACTTGAACTTCTATTATGACTTTAATGTATCCACTGATAAGAGTGGTTCTCCCTGTTTGCCTCGATTCACCAGCAAGTTCAGAGTTTCTACAGACTACAATTACTTCCAATTAGGGCAGTAATTAGCAATTGTTTTAATTTATGCATTTATCAGCCCTTCTTACCAATTATTAATTGTTTTTTTTCTCATGGAAGCATATGTTCCATCATCTTTTAGACTGGCAACATTCTAAACTAATGTAATTCATTTATGTTATTAGCGTTCATGTCAAATGAATGCGATCAAGCACTGGACGGACCTCAATATAAAACAATTAATCATGGCTAGATAGTCAATGAGACAATTCTTTGGGAACCAAGTCTGTTATTGATTAACCAATTCCACCACTACTCACAATATTTGTCCAAAAATTAAAAAAAAGTAGCAGCCTGGCATGCTCCGGACAGATAAACTAGACAAAATCGCATCCCACTAAGAGTGATCAAAATAATTGTTTAGAATTTCAACAAACAATATTAAAATGAAAACCAAAGCCATGGTCAGTTAGGGCTCATAGACACCAGGCAGTATAAAACTAGTCGTCTTTGGTACGGCGACACTCTGCTCATACAGTCCTTACAATTTGACACAGTCCTGCTCTAGTTTAGTGTTGTCTGGGGTACACCTAGGGTGGTCTAGGGTACACATAGGGTGGTGTAGGGTACACCTAGGGTGATCTGGGGTACACCAAGGGTGGTCTGGGGTGCTGGTCTCCCATGCTAGGATCCAAACTCCACAGTCTCCTCTGTGATGGGCTTGAACTCGTAGCTCCCTCTCCCGTCCATGTGGAGGTAGTACTGTACACACACCAAGACACACATTACATTTCTTACTAGGGCTGTGTTTAAAATTTAAAAAAAAATGTAAAAAGTTGATCCACTATCAAATATTGATTCACGCTAAAAAAAAAACAACAACAATATCGATCCAAAAATGTGTGGATTGATCGGGCCGCTTTGTCTATGGGACGGCATTCATTTGCAGTATGTCTGTAAATAGGTCGATATCGAATCGGATCGTGGCCTTATGAATCGAAATAGAATCCAGGATTCCGATCCCCAGCCCTATTTCTTACATGTAGGACAATGACAAATATTACATGCATTCATAGGGCATGACTTCACAATGCATTAACAACAAGTTAATATATACATTGGATTAAACATTTAATATGGGAATTTATCACCAAAACCTGTACAACCCAAGACCCAGCTATTAAAATACCTTGTATTGGAGTACAGATGCTGCGAAAAAATAGACAAATTAAGAGTCAAGAAAACGCAAACTGACCTCGTGATGCTTCCACAGAGACTTCCTGTGTGACACTGTGAACAGTGTGATTCCCACCTAGTGAAACAACAATAACATTTAATCAGCATTCCATAATGATTACTGCCCACCATGGAGTTACGATTGATGGAGTGAGCATGGCTTCTTGATGTTGAAGCAAATCGATGCATGACCAGCCTGGACATTACAAGACTGAAGCAGCAATTAAGATCAATGATTGGTTGGCTGCATCATGTGACTCGTAGTCATCCTACATGACGACCTATTCAGTCAGCAGATCCTATAGCAAAGAATGGTCACCAGTAATAATAGCTCCACACACGTTGCACCTGCAAATAAGATGCTACAGAATTAATAGTAATATAACAGAATAATATATTAATATTAATTAAGAACTAAAAGTACTCAGAGATTGTAAAGCTGTGCCGTAGTGGTACAAAAACATAGTACTGTTAGTGCTAGCAATATGTGTGGCATACTAGTCACGTGAACGCCGTAAGCGCAGAGCGATCTATCGGTAAGTTGGTGATCAAGTATGATTATGTTACTTGGGGGGCTACAGAAATGCACCAAAATTGAATCACTTTTTTCTTTTGACATTTCCAACAATGATGCAAAATTTCATCCAGATCCGTGCACAACTTTTTCAGTTATCAAGGGGACAAACCAACGCGGCTAAAAACATAACCTGCTTTGCGGCTATGCCCCGGCACAGGTAATAATAGAAGAACATCATCACCACTTTCATTTAGGCCGTTACCTTCATGAGAATGTATTTTGGTCATGCAGGTTAAAAGTCCTCCAACCTTTCTTACAAGGCGCACATCTTAACATTTTAATCTTGAATTTGATTAATGTGATGGGATGTAAACCAATCATTTTAATTTTAAATGGAATGGAATGATGTTCTTACATTGTGACTTTTGATGATATTATATGATATTAGCAACCCACCTTGCGACAGTGGCTGTAGATGAAGTCCTCCACGTCGACGCTCACAGCACTGGTGCACTCGTCCAGGATGGCGAACTGGGGCTTGTGGTAGAAGAGTCTGGCCATCTTCAACACATTGTAATCTGAGAATTAGCCATCTAGAGCAAATAACTGTGCCAATATTTTATCATGGTTAGTAGTGGCATTACAAACGCATATATTATAACAAAAAGATACATGGCTGGATTATCAAGAAAAAACATTTTTTGGACGGACTCCAAATGACACCAAAGTGCACAGCGTGAGAATATGTCTTACATAATCCTGGACATCTGCACCAAACATTTTAATCCAATTATAATTTAATTCTGAAATTATGTTTAAGCCAATCCCCTCGAGGCATATTAAAAGCATTTTTTAAAAGTGATATACAAATTAAATGAGATAAAATAAAATGACAATATTAGCAACATTATCACCGGTCGCGAGTTCCAGAAGAGTCACTTCTAACCAAGTTTAAAAACAAATGGACTTCTCCAGTTAGCAGTGAGAGGATGACAGGGACTCACAGCCATCCTTTGCTTCTCCCCCCCACTCAGGACGTCCATCCAGTCTTGTCGGGCGTCCCAGCCCCCCTCCCTCTCCAGGATGTGGCCCAGTTGCACGTTGTCCAGGTACTCTTTCAACACCTAACACAAGGAAATAATTCAGTGCTGGGAGGGAATGGCTGCTGTTCATAGTAATTATTTGTTAGAAATTATTTGAAGAGAAGAGAACCAAAAGTAGCCACAGCCCTGACCGCGGATGAAGCAGCAGAAGTAGTGAGTAAGAACCAAAAGTAACCCCTTCCAAAATCCAATAACACTGCAAAATAGTTTTGCCGAAGAGGAAGTGTAGTGCACCACCTGCTGGATGATAGGGGGCATTGCAGTTGTGATGTAAAGAGCATTATGCAATATTAATGTCTAACTCTACATAAATTTGCTCTAGTCCACCGCCCCCTCCCCACACACACTTCTGACTATTAAAAGTGGCATTACCTGCTACTATATCACTTTTTATTTTTGTATTATTCGCTGGGGTGCAATGGATCACGTTTGATCTGTGATCCAGATGGATCAATATTCACGATTCGGGACACACTTGATCCGTGGACTGGTTTATGGAGGAAAAAAACAACTGCTGGCTAACTCTGCAGCCATAGTGTGGAATACATGCCGAGAATAAGAGGGACGATTGAGAAATACAGCAGCATATACACGTTCAATTGAATATGAATACATAACGATGTTCTCCTTAGTACATTTGTAAATGTATAATATGCATATATTTGAAGAAATAATTCAAGTTGTTTTTATTTATGTTTCTTTTAGTGAACAAAAGAAAAACTTTGAGTCTATCCGATATGTGATACATTTCATTTTGAAAATTTTGTGAAGTGTCCAGCTAATATGAAGTTACACAGAATATTATTGATATATTATAGGGAGGTAAGTTATGGGGTTTTTTTTATTAATGAATACTACCTCTCACACTTCATCAGAAATGCATTGTGTATCACATGGACTGAACACACATGACTTAAAATAGCCTCTCGAGCATGTGTTTACATACCTGGTCTGAGATACCCTTCCGCTTCTGTGCATCAGCCGTATCCGGGTAGATGACCTGATCTCTCAGTGACCCTAGGGTCATGTAGGGCCTCTGCGCGCACACACACACACACACACACACACACACAAACACAC
>OMKY01070208.1:3140-18700 GCA_900302395.1 Bregmaceros cantori | reverse complement strand
GTCACCGCCCCTTCGTCCCCCTCGGTCGCGGACCGGGCTTCGGCCGGACCCGACGCCCGGGTGGTGCGGGAGGTGGGGGCATCGCGGTGATCTGGACTATGACCACCTTTTACCCAAACCGACGCGACGGCGGTCACGTGTTCACCTTTACGGCGGGCTGCTCCCCACCCCACCGTGAAGTATGCAGGGGCCTTTACACGGTGGGCGGTGACCACAAACAATGGCCCTTTATGGTAGTAATTACTTTGGTTCAATATTGCATATTGGGAGCACGGTGCACGGAACAAAAAGACGCAATGAAGTGCTCGCGACGGGATTCGAACTCAGGACGTTGCTGTTAAAGTGAACTATGTTACCGCTGCGCTATACATGCTGATGCAAAGATTGGGAGCAGACAACCTTAAGTTGCTGTCGGCGGCGCGTCCGCCATGTTTTAATTCTGAAACATCCCGAACACGATCGGAAATGGCACCGCCGGTCAAAAAAGGGCATCGGCTGTTTGGGAGACTAAACGCGGCTCAGGCGCAGCTGCGGGAGACACGCGTGACGTTACTACGGAGAACGGGGATCGTTCACCGATATCAAATCAAACTTTATTTATATAGCACCTTTCATGCAGAGCAATGTAACTTATAGGCTACAGAAATGCACCAAAATTGAATCACTTCTTTCTTTCGTCATTTCCAACAACTCTGGAGAATTTCATCCAGATCCATGCTCAACTTTTTCAGTTATCGAGTGGACAAACCAACGCGGGTGCAAACATAACCTGCGCTGCGCGGGCTCCGCCCCGGCGCAGGTAACAATGACGAAGGGTAGTTTATTGAATTAAGAGCTCAGTAGCTCTAGCCTGGAAGCAGACAGTGTGTAATGAAGTGTTGATCAATATTATTGTTTTTATTCAAAGCATTTGAGAACAATAGCTACAATAGGCACTTGCATGCAAACGAATGCAAGTGCAATTATAAAATGTAAAATATTTGAGGCCCAAGACATGGGGTGGATTGCCTAAATGTGGGCCACTGCCTAATATGGGACACGTAAGCTCCAGTGGCTCTGGCTCCTCCCTAAACTAATGAATGTCAGTGAAACTATGGTAAAAGCAAACTATGGTAATGTGTCTAACATTAAGTTCAACTGTTCAACTCTACAGTTCACTGTCCCCTATTAGCCATTTGACTGACCCACATTAGGAAGTTGCAAAAATAGGGCCCACATTAGGGAAATCCACCCTACAACATTCCTTCATGGCCGTCATGGGAGGATGTAAGGTAAGTTATTGGGCCTTTTGCTGTAGCATTGGGTCTGTAAAGTTCTCATTCTGCACACTGTTCTGTTCAAGCTCTTTCACAGAACTTTTTTTTTGTAACTTCTGCCGTCTGGTGAGTCTTCACTTTTAGTTTGTCTGGCATACCTGCTCGGAGTTGGCCACAGCCCCGATCAGCATCCCCAGACTCTGAGCGACATGTGACGTGCATGTGCTGAGCAGAATGAACAGGATAAACCTGGACGCCTCAGCAGGCTGCTCCGTCATCCAGTAAACGATGCTACAATAGATGATGGGACACATGATCTGCAAGACAAAAGCACAAATACTCAGAAATCTGACAATACTATCTACGGACTAAGAGCTGAAAGCCTCCAATATATGTTTACTAAAAAGTAGGGAATATATGTGGTCAGAGTTAGAGTTGTGAAACAAAAGAAATACTACAGTCCTATCATGGACCCAAATCACTGCAAGACAATTGGTATCAAATTTAATGTACTTAATGTTCATTTGGAATGCAAGAAATATGATCGCGGGATATGTACAGAAAAAAAACACCTATGGATTCAAGATGTATATGATTTGTTACGTACTGTAAATTTGATCCAAACCCATAGAAAGGAAAGTTTAATAATGAAAAAAAAAAAACAGTTTAAAGCATTATGCAACTTCTTGCTTATTTTCACGGTAACAGTAAAACATGGTAATTCTGTGTTAAATATATATAGATTGACAGCCCATCAGTCAACCTCAACTCTGAGAGTAGACAACGTACCCACAGTACAATACAATATTCAGAATTAAAGGGGAAGTTGAGATCCCTTTACACTCTTCACTTATTTTCTGCCATCACCCATCTGACAGGTGCTATTGAACCGGCATAACGGTGATTTTCCGTGACGCTTGTCACGGGCGGCGCAAACGCTCTAAGTATGCACACGTGCCAGCGGTGTTTCAATTCGAGTTGACGCTCGTGACAAGCGGCCCGTCCACTCTTCACCAACGGAGGGGGCACCGTGCCTCCCACTGGGAGGGCAGGGGAGAGCTGCGGCCATATAGTCGGCTGCGCTGCGGTGACTCGGCTGGCTCCCGCTGCGAGCTTCGAGCACACACGGCCCCCTGCCTCCACCCACGGTGTGTTGAAGTGTGTGTGTGTGTGAAGTGTTACGAGTGCCCCGTGCGCCACTCGTTTCAACTCCCGCGTCTTGTTTCCCGTGAATGTCTTTGTTAAATGACATCGGCGTGGCCGCCGCATCATGCAACAAGTAGTCGCTGGACGCAAATTCTTGCCGTGCGTATCGATGCCGCATCTCTTCCCATCCACTTACATGGTATTTTTGGGATTTTCGGCGCCCGCGACAAGCGTCACCGAACGGCAATGGAAAAGTACCGTTAGGCATTGTCTCACCAATTGCTGCTCAAACCTGATTCTGTATTTTATTTGGTGGTAGTAGTGGTCGTAGTGGTCGTAGTGGTAGTAGTATATGGAGATCCTCCCCTCTGTATTTGGGATTTTACTTTCTATATAGTCCTATAGTTTTGAGAGTGTGCATACCTGGAAGGGTACATCTGCCAGCGTCTTGGAGAGGTAGTAGGATTTGAGGCTGTACCAATTGTTGTGATGTTCCCGCAGCAACACAGCCATCTCCAGTGGAACTGGAATCAGAATAAACATGTTATCGTTTCCATTCTCTTTTTATGAACAGGAAATGACCAACATGCCCAAACAGATGATTCATTTTTAAATTGATAATGCAAAATAGACTAGGTTGGGGCGAGGGCGGTATATAAAATTTGCAATGATGTTTGAAGGCTCAACATACAGTGACAAATGACCTCTACATCTCTACTACAGAATCTTCTACATTTTAAGAAATATGTGTTGTGGTCAAGGCTGTGAACCAATATTTTTTCCCAATTGGTTCGTTCCGAACACCAACAGAATTATAACGTTTCTGGTTATGAGTTCCAACAATAAATTGAGGTTCCTGAACCGGTTAGAACAAAAAAATATTGTTCCCAGAATTGTTAATTTCGTTCCTGTCAGCTGTTTAATGCTATATAATATCTGTCGGGGCGAACCCACAACGACTCGCTACAGAGACCCGCTGCTGCCCGCTGGTAGCGCTCTACTGCCTCTACTGTCTCTTTGCGTGTGGGGGTGAACCCACAACAACACGCTGCAGAAAGTCCCACAACGCTTCAAACTTCACTGCTGCATCGTAGACTTTATAAATACGCTTATTTTATTGCACTCCTTTGAAGAACGAAATAAAACCAGTATTAACCGGTTACCATTATTTTTAAATGACTGTTCCTGTTCCGGAACATTAAAAATAATAACGTTTCCGGTTTTGGTTCTGTTCACTGGAAAATACAGAAAGTTCCCGGGTTTCGTTTTCGTTGCTTGAACCGGTTCAAAGCCCTGGTTGCGGTACACCTCCCTCCACAGACAGCTTTCCTGCATGTCCCCTCTGCCCCCTGCCTCTCTCCCCCCAAGAAACAAACAAAAAAAAACACATAGCACTGAGCCAAGCAGGGATGTCTTACATGTCAGGATGGTGGGCATTAGTGCTCCAAACATCAGGAACATGATCGAAAGGAACAGGAAGGCTGCATTGTTGAAGGCCTTGGTGCCGTCGTTGCCGATCTTCCAGTACAGAGCCCCGATCAGCAGCGCCACCACCGCATGGGACACCATCCGCAACTGAGTCAGCATCTTTTACAATCACAAACAGAAGACTGTCATGGCATGTTCAACGTATCCAAATATCTCAAGAATCAAACATCAAAAGACATTTTAAGAATTAAAAAAGGTGTAAACAACGCACTTTGTTCTAGAAGGTATAAATCTTTAGATTCTAAACTGTTCTATATCTAAATATTTAGAGTTTGTGCAGAATCCTCGGTAATTGATGCGGAAAAAATTGTGGAAATGACTTAGAAGATGGTTGGCTTTGTAAATGTATTATTGGTTATATTGGCTAAACTTTTTCAGTTATCAAGGGGACAAACCAACGCGGGTGCAAACATAACCTGCGCTCCGCGGGCTCTGCCCGGCGCAGATAACAATGACGAAGGGTAGTTTATTGAATTAAGAGCTCAGTAGCTCTAGCCTGGAAGCAGACAGTGTGTAATGACCTGTTGATCAATATTATTGTTTTTATTCAAAGCTTTTGAGAACAATAGCTACAATAGGCACCTGCATGCAAACAAATGCAAGTGCAATTAGAAAATCTAAAATATTTGAGGCCCAAGACATGGGGTGGATTGCCTTAATGTGGGCCACTGCCTAATATGGGACACCTAAGCTCCAGTGGTCCTCTGGCTCCTTCCTCAACTAATTAATGTCAGTGAAACTATGGTAAAAGCAAACTATGGTAATATGTCTAACATTACATAATTAAATGTATTATTGGGGATGTAATGGTCTTGCGCGCACCGCCACCACGTAAAGTCTTTCGTATTAACACGGTCGTACAACATGGGGGAGACAAGATGCAGTGGCCGTCCGGCCTAAGAAGAACTGGCAGATGACCGTGCTGACATGAAGGCACTTGGCATTGGCCACGAGGTGGCCATGGACCGTTCCCAGTGGAAGAAAGCCATATCAAGAGTGAAGTCCAACCCAGCGGTGCCATCGGTTTAGGACTCTAAACCGATGATGATGACGGTAACTTTGAACAGATGAATGAATGTGTCCCAGATAAGGTGTTAATATTCTAGGCCAGGTTCATGAACTGATTTATTTGGGAGGCTGGCACTTTTAAGATGGCTAAATTCAAGATGGACAAATTTTAGTTTTTTTGCTGGGTCCATGAATGGCTCGGAGCTCTGGATGTCTATGCAAATGGCCGGCCAGTCTCATCCTCCTCGCTGCTACCTTCTTGCTGAGCCTCGGCAGTTGTCCGTACTCGGCTTTCACACCAGATACTGATCACAGCGTTCAGCCTACAGCTTGTCTGTCAGGGGGGAAATATGCATATGCACTCATCCAAATGACAACACTGTTTTATATATTCAATGCAATTGCTTTTTGATTTTTGTTATTGTAAATACATACATACATACATACACAAATTAAATTAATCTGTCCCCATCAAGATGAATAAAATACATCAATGTACTCGTAATTATATTTCAAGTCATTCCATAGATACATCACTCAAAGGAACAGCATTTAGATTTTGTCATTATCTTTTCCAATTCCTTAACTAATCACAATTATTTATCCATTTCCTTCCACTTAACTTATGATGGCATCATATGTGAAAGATGTATATATTGTAACGAAAGGCCGTCCCTCGTGGAGGAGCTGGGAATAGAGGAACTATAACGTCGGCAATAGCTGAACTCAGCCATTGCCAAGGTTAGTTCGGACTCTATTTAAGGAGGCGTGTTGGCCGGTAGAGGACCGCCAACGGTGGCGGCCCAGAATGCACCGCGCGTGCATTCACTACACTGCCCCCTCCCGACCTGGCGGCCATCCCCACCGCGTGCGGTCCGTCAACCACTTCCTGACACCAATGTAACGAAAGGCCGTCCCTCGTGGAGGAGCTGGGAATAGAGGTACTACAACGTCGGCAATAGCTGAACTCAGCCATTGCCAAGGTTAGTTCGGACTCTATTTAAGGAGGCGTGTTGGCGGGTGGAGGACCGCCAACGGTGCCGGCCCAGAATGCACCGCACGTGCATTCACTACCCTGTACTGTATTTTATTTATTTTTATTGTTTTACCTCGATCACACTATATGTCGCGGTCTCTTTCACTCTCTCCCTCTCTCCCCCCCAACACCCAACACACTCTATATGTGTCTTTGTCTCGCCCATCCCACTCAAACTGTGGGTGACCTCTCGGTGGGCCGGGCGTAGAAGCAACGCCGACTAACTTCAGTCTCGGGCTTGCTTTTCTCCGGAGAGGGGGTTTATGTGTTCTTTCTCTCCCTTGCTCTCTCGACTCATTGGTTCTGAGGTCTACGTCTATCGCTCCCTTCCTCGTCTCCATCAAGAACGAACCAAAAAGCCACGTCGGTACTGCAGGTGAGACTGATATATAATTACAGATTGATATCCATTAGAACTGCAAAATATATAGTACAATATAATCTCGCTCACTCTCTTGCTCTCTCTCCCTCTCCCTCTCCATTCCTATATTCATACCATGTATATTGTCTGTTTATGTGATGCTGTGTGGAATAGCCATTGCACTGCAGATTGTTTTTATGTTATATCTACCTAGTCATTGGAGTACACACTTCAGGGTGCTACCCAGAATGTTGGCACGTCAGCCATCTTGAAAGATTGAATGATTAACATGAAATTAAATGTACATGCTTTATCTCAAAACCAAACAAGTATTGTGAAATCAAAGCTAATGTTAAGGCTAATTTGGAGCAAATCCATCAACCCAGTCAGAAGTTGTGAATTCAGCCATCTTGTAAATGTTGGCCTCCAAAATTGATGAACCTAACCTAGAGCATTAACACATTGAATCTGGGAAAAATCCATCCATCTGTTCAAAAGTTGTCACGCTAACATGAAGGATATTATGCGGTGGATGCAGCGCCGCACACAAAGACATTACATCCCCTATGCTCTGTGTTTCGGCGATATAATAACAATGTCTGGAATACAGTGGAAAAATGCATAGTATAATGCAAACAAATGTGTTCTTTACTGACAAAAAAAGTGTTCTTTTAGTGCTAGCAGTATGTGTGGCAACCCATTGTGTCCGAGTAGCGTGATTGCGATTGACGCCACCGGCGAACATGCCAACTACTTTCGCAGCGGACCCATGCGATCCAGATATCTGGTCACGTGACCGCGGTAAGAACCCAGCGGTCTATTGGTATGTTGATGATTAAGTATGATTATGTTACTGATAGTCTACAGAAATGCACCAAAATATAATCACTTCTTCCGTTGGTCAATTCCAACAGCTCTACAAAATTTCTTCCAGATCCGTGCACAACTGGCGACAAACTAACGCTACCAAAAACATAACCTGCTCCCACGTCGCAGCCCCGGTGCAGGCAACTATTATGGTCTTCCTTGATTTTAGCCGAGTCGATATGTACCAATTTTGCCTGCATGCGTGCACTCACTCTGCGTGCAGTGGTTCTTTGTTGGCATATCTTATCCTCAGGGAACCAAATGTGTGCAGAAGAAGCAGAAGAAGAAAGAAGCAACTATTCCTTTCCACGTATTTACATCAGGTTTGGTTACACATAAGTAAAGATAGCATTTTCAGTTGCTTCCATCTTAACCCTTATTTGCGTCCATAGGGTTAAGCTATGCTAACAAGTGTGGCAAGCTAGACTAGCAACTCAGCTAACGCCCCTTCCCTTCAACAATGAGGGTCTTTTCATTTCTTACAAAACTCACTCATTGCCCTCAAAGGCTATATCGTGGTAAATCCATAAAGCCTGGCAAACCAGAACCAACAAATCGTCCACGCATCGCATGTGACTAGACGGTCCGGTGGGTCTGGACCAACCAGGCGGACAAATCAGATTGTCGCCCAAATTTGGGCAGTCGAAACCATGCCACTTGTCACACCTACTGCACTGTGATTTGATAACTTCATTCGATTGACACTTTTTTGGACACTTTTTTGGAGCCTGCTTAATCCAGACCAAACCCTCACTCTAGTCGCATGTGATCTGTGGACGATTCATTTGTTCTGGCTTGCCAGGCTAGTATGTCAATATAAAAACATATTAGACCTTTCTATGCCTCGGAACCCTGGTTAAGAATGGGAAAATCAATCTATTGACGACACCATAGATATTCAATCAGATAACTGTTATGACACCACAAGAACCATTTTTTACTAAACAGAATGTCATTCCAGTTAATCTCAGCCAGACAATATGTATTTGTCAAAAACAATAATCTCATCGGCCAATGATTTACATTTGATATTGCCATGTTAATAACTGGTCTGCCTTGGAAGATCTCCAGAGGGCGGCGCTGTGAACGCATCCTCCATAATAGTGTTTCTGCAAAATGCCGTGTTGGGCGTCGGGAAGCAGCATTCTTAGCATTGTTGACATTTTACGGACTAAACAACTCATTGATTCATCCGTTTGTCTTTGTCTGTGGGTGCCCGTGTGTGTGCGTTGTCTGTACATGCCCTTCATTTCTTCCGTCTTCATCACCGGGATCCGATCCTCTTCATCTACTTGAATGCCATTTCATATTACGTAACAAGCCTATGCCATATTATAATGACCACAACCATTTTTCAACCCCAAAATGTACATTAATGTAGTGACGGTGTGGCACAGTGCATTGTGGCCGATTTTGGCTCGCGGAATCCCCATTACATTACATTATTACATTACATTATTAAGAATTCCACTGGACAGGTTACTGAACTTGATTACCCAGTATTCAAGTATTTACCAGTATTGTCCAACAAATCAGTTGAATTAAATAATTTAAATATAGGAAAAAAATGTGCACTAAAAATGCCAGAAGCGGGGCGCGCGGTGGCTGAGCGGATAGAGAGTGCGTCCCCCAGACCATGGGTCGAGCAGTGCCGCAGGTTCAAATCCCCTGTCCGGCATTTCTCTACTGGCTCCCCCCCCCGACTCTTCATCCCAGTTTCCGATGTAATCCTGTCACTATCTCTCTCTCAATATAGAATGAAAAGCGGCACTTGCGCCCAAAAAAATGAATTTCACTTCATTGAAATCATTCTCCAAAGAAATGCAAAAAAAAACTTAAATTAAGGTTAAATGTGTATTATCATAATTTTAATACATGGATGCCAAGAATGCAAAGAAATGGACAGTAGCCAAGATTACTATAAACATATTTATTTCAGATGAAGCTCAAGTTGGTGAGACACTGTGTTAACATTACATGTGATTATTTTTCAAGTGCCAAGAAGTGTTAAGTCAATGAAGCAACAAAAGATTTTAAACGTCATCTTTGATGACATTTCATATAAAAGCTGTCGACCCTACACAGACTTCGCCCCTAAAACAATGGTCATAGAGATTGTTACGCCAACTTGCGAAATCACACTAATGCCAACGTAGCCAGTTGACATCAAGACCATTCGAAAGCTTCAGAGATGTCCTGTTAAAGGACTGCTTAACCCAAGTGGAACCAAGATAAATATAAATATTGGCGATTAAAAAAAATGTACAAAGGATTATCCTGGTTTAGTCACAAAACATTTAGAGAAGGGACGAGTGCTAAGATACTGCAATAATTGCAATATTCAATACTCAACTGACATAAATGTAGAGAGACAATGGACAATGTTTTAAGATGGAAAAATCATAAGAGCTATTGAATGCAAACACCATCATCATTATCATAATAATGTTTCTAGTATTGATATACCCATCTACTAATCTAATTTTCTAATGTTTCTGTACTGTCTGTCTACTAAATAGTGTGTATTATATGAACAGAACAGATGTTAGGCATGCCAGTTTGCCATTATGACATCAGCATGGTATCTAGTCAGACTGTAAAGAGGGCGAGGGCACCATTCAGCCATCTAGCTTGCTTTGTTTGAATGATTGATTTTTTTCGTCAATGTCATTATTATTATTGTGTTTTTGCTTGCATAAACTGTATAATTACATCATGCTGTTGTTCATTTTTCTGCGTCAACAAAGAAACTCCTCCTCAGGGATTACTAAAGAATATATCTCTGGTTCTGCTTTTAGCAGATTGTGCACATACAACACAACAGGCCAGAGAATTCGCTGTTTTGTGCACTCCTACTGCAGAGCTAAACGTCTGTCTCATTCATGGGTGTTGTCACACCGAGCTGTTTTTCACTGCTCACTTCAACTTTCTCCGCCTCCCTACATAGCTTTGATAGACCGGTTGGGGAACATTTGATTCAGCCACAGACACCTTTGGAGATGGACATAATTCTTTCATTTTCTATTATCGGTGTGGTTGATTTATTTTCTTGTCTTTCAGACAGTTCCGAGTTTGATGTTATTCGAAACCATTTAATGCATGGACATTTTCTTTATGATTTAGGCTACTTTAGTTTGTACGGTAGTTGAATTCAATAAAACATTTATCTGGCGGCAATTCACTAATTCTTTTTTTTCATGGAGTTCTCCAGGACCATGCCTATTCCAAACTTTGGCAATTTTAATAGATTGATGGTTAATATTCCTTATATAGAGTTCCCTAAACTATCCCCAAACAAGCATTCATGAGTATTTACATGTGTAACAAACAGACCTGTAAGTGGTTGAAAGGAAAAAAAAGGAAATAGGGTATTCCAAGAGATTACTGTGTCTTAAAATTAATAAAAGCAAATTGTGGTACGCAGATCGAGTTATGGCCATACAGCCACACTATGCAATGCAGGTACCAAGACCAGTAATAATAGTTTTATAGCCAGTTTGGCTGCGCCTCTGAAATAACTGTGATTTGAAAAGTGAACCTGAATCTGAATTAAATGTTACTGATGTCGTCCAAACTGCACAGAAGATACAAATACAAATCATGATTTGAGTCGGTTTATGGTGGCAGTCTGAAGTAGACCATAGTGCCATAAAAACAGGCGTGTATCTCCGTTGAATGTGGTTGGGGAAGAAGTTCAACAGTAGCAATTCTCTTCCGATAGTTGATGGCATAGTGAAGCTTTAACCTGAAGTTAGTGTAATAAACAGCAAAACAAAACAAAACAAACAAAACAAACAAAAATCACACTCAACTGTTCCATCCGACATATACTAGCAACACGCACAAAGACACACAAAGACACCAGGGATGGACACACACAGGCACACTCACAGATATCACTGAACCGCACAAAATGTGTTCACAGGTTATACTGTCACTTTGTATGCCTTTTATAATTCACTTGCTTGTTCCACTTCTCAACTCTCCACATGCTCATTTGTTACTATGTGTGTGTGTGTGTGTGTGTGTGTGTTAATTTGTTTATTTGATACGATTCCCATTCATTGATTTCTCTGGGCATAAGGCTACTTATCTTTCTTAGACCATCATGTAATACATTGCATTGACACACATCAATTCATGTGTGTGTGTCTGTGTGTGCGTGTGTTGTGTATTTTATGGGCATATCTATGCTAATGTGTGTCAGGCAACTGAGCCCTGGGCTGCTATACATATTTCTTGCAGGCATGCATGAGTGATGATGAGCACAGGAATGTAACAAAAAGAGAAATAGAGAGGTTGAAGTGGATTAGTAAAGACAGACTGTGGTGTGTGAGAGAAAGAGCATTAGAGAGACAGGGAGGGAGAGAGAGAGAGCTTGGGAGAGAGGCAGATTGACAGAGAGGGTGCGAGCCATCTAGAGTCACAGAAAGAGCAGTGTCAGCGCCACAGAGTGCCTCTCATTTGGGCTTGTCCGCAGCCTCAGCATCTGACGAGCCCCCTTTCTGAAAAACACAGTGAGAAGTTATATTAGGAATATGGACGTCAAGGTTCGGCAAATACATTATTCGATGAATTATTCAACTCATCGGTCGATTAATCGATTAGTCAGAAACTTTCTGTGCTGCCCAGTAGCTCAGTCGGTTAGGCAGTGCACTGGAAAGCATGCATATGCCTTAACGGCGCGGTGAGTCGGTGGTTCGAATCCCGCATGTCTACACCCGCATCTTCACCTGTTTCCACTAATCCTAATAAATAAAGCTTGGGAAAAAAAACAGCCTGAATGGGCTGGAAAAAACATAAAAAAAAAAAAACTTACAAATCTTGGCGATGCTACCACGCAAAGCAGACATTTTAACCTTCATTACAAGATATGTTTAAATAAGGTAGCAGCTTGAGAAATTAAAGTGGTAATAATGTTAATAATATGGGTCTTCATTCCTTAATGCTCTTGAAGCTATTGGGATATTATGGACCAACTATGAACAGAACGAAGAGATTCTTCTTATTTGGTGCAGCGTGCATGTGTGGATGAAATGTATTGTAGTACAAATTCTTTATTAATTGTTTGGCAAAAAAAATTGAATCGATTACATTTTTTTTGATCAGTTAATTGATTATTGATCAATCAGTGACATCCTTAATTAGGAATATGACATATTTGCCACAGCGAGGATGTGTACTGTAGCATTGCACAATATAGAAAAAAGTTTTGGGATTTGACATTTTATTTACATTTACATGACAAGTCTTACGTGTGGAACATGCACAAATGTTCCAACTAGCGACACTAAGCCATGCCATGCTAATAGCATTGCAGTATAGAGTGGGTTGCAGTTTTCATCAGGGCTTGAAAACGTAATTATTTTCTAAACGTTCCGTTCCGAATGGTTCAGGAAGGCCTATCTTCAACGTTTTTGTTCTCTGAACGGTTCCGCCACCACAATATCGTTCCAGAACCAGTTTGAAACACAAACATTCTGTTTGTTTTTAAATTTCTGGCAATCCTGTACTGCAGCTTACCTTTTAACAATTAAATGCCTATAAACTTAGCTTGATTATATTCCATTTTAGAATTTTTTTATTTATCCTTATATTGTGCAATGTTACGCTTAGATATAGTTTATACAGCATATATTTGGTGGACTTTCATATTTCAGCACAACTATATTAACGTAAAAACTGGGTTTAAAACGCCATTACATTCGCGTTGTCGTCTGTCCATAAGATGGAGCCCCAGATGCATGGGGCTTGATGCCTGGCGATAAACGAAACCGGCATTAATGGCGTTGGAAATATTTATCTTATAATGCTAACAAACTTGCCAAAAAATAGTCTTCCAGGCTCAGGATATGCTAAAATATATAGAGAACAAACAAATAAACAAAAAACGTTTTTAACTATTTTTTTATTATTTCATAATGTTCCGTTTCTGTTCTCGAACAGTTGAAGAAATATTTTTTCGTTTCCGTTTCCACTCTGAAATTCTGTTAAATTCTCGTAGTTTTCGGTTTTCGTTTCTTGAACGGATCGGCGCCCTGGTTTGTAGATTGTCTGCTGAATTTTCACAAGGCTAGTATGAATAGCATAAATTAATCAAAAATGTGGCAAAATTGGGAATCACTTTTTAAAAGAAGACACCGCTGACAATTCAGTATGAATTTTGGGTGGAGTTTTCCTTTAACACAGACACGAAGAGCAGAAGTCAAATACACACAGAAGAGGAACCAAAAAGAAATCAGCAAAAAGAGTCATGATAGAACCACATTAAAGTACACACCTCAACAACACTCCTAAACATTTTGATTTGACGTAATTGTTCATAGGGTGGATTGCCCTAATGTGGGCCACTGCCTAATGTGGGACACCTAAGCTCTGGCTCCTCCCTAAATGAATGAATGCCAATGAAACTATGGTAAAATCGAACTATGGTAATGTGCCTAACATTAAGTTAAACTACATTTCACTGTCCCACATTATCTAACTGACTGTCGCATATTATGAAGCTGCAAAGAGAATGGCCCACATTAGGGCAATCGACCCTACATTTCTTTTAATGGAGAGTAAAACATGTTAATGATGTGTTAATTCATTAGCAGTCTATGTTATATTATTTTAATATCTATGTCAGGGTATTGCATAGTTCGTCACAGAGGCAGCGAACCCCTTCCCCTTGACATTACTTTTGTATCGCAATATCTTGCATTCAGGGTGCTTTCAAGCTCCATCATGAAATTATGTGATTAAAGTATCATAAAGATCTGCAATTGCACACACAAATAAAGAAATCATTCTTCAACACACACAAATACAAACAAACACACATACACACACAATAAATAAAATGAATAAGATATAAACATATAAAAATATAAATACATTTAAATATAAATACACATAATGTATATAAACATTGTGATCCCATTACTGTAGTCTGTTTACATGTAATCACCCAGTCTTCCTACACACTGCCCGAATACATCTTGGCGTATTTACTCAAATGGGCGTAGACCTAGCATAGGTCATTAAGGCTGTCTGCCGACTTGCTTTCGCCGCGTGTGTGTGTGCGTTGTCAAATGATAACCAAATTAGTAACGGTCGCTGTTGTGTAGCACTTTCCGAGCTACGGACGCCACCTTGTGGCCAGATAATGCAACACCTTCTTTGCGTTAGCAACGCAAAGGATTGCGTTGCTAACAAGGCAAATTGAATTTAATTGGTTCACTTCATTCTACATGTTTATTCTTGAATGAACGAATACAATATTTATTTTAAAAAGTGTGAGAAAGAGAAGGAAAAGAAAATTATACCTGAATCGTTTTTTAACCTCTATGTTATTATTATTATTTATTCTCGATTTTATAGTATTTTATTCTCTTTGTTTCCTTTGTGCAATTCTTTATTCATACAACTCGTGCAGAATAGTCGCTTTGTATTGGCTAACTGAGTCAATAAAAACTGTGCAAACAGTATGTTAGTGCTGTGAACATGCGCTGGTATTCTCATATTTGGTCGATATAAAAAAGCATGACATTTGTAGTCTAAATATGGCAAAATTTGTATTTTTAAAATGTAAGTTATTTCATTTATTCATTTAAATGCACTTCTACATGCATGCTTTTGAATGGCACACACCAATGTAATGTCATAGAATAGATCCATGTGACTAAATCACAACTTTAGCATTGCACATGTAGCAGTTGTGAAACAAACCAGAGGTTTCTACCAAAAGTTCTACAGGGGCCAGGGTAATGCACCAGCACCTTTGGGGGGGTTACCAAGAGTAGTATGAGAGTAAAAAATACCAGTCTATTGCCTATGGTAAATAGCTGTACAGCTTTTAAATGCCGGTTAATTTGAAAGTCGTACAACTTTTAATCCTCGTTACACACACCAGCTCCAACTCTATATTTTTTTACGGCATAATATTATTGTTGTTATTATTTTCTGACAGTGCTACTACTATATTTTTTCTACTATGCTGTTATTTATATTGTAGTATATTCACAGTGTTATATATGTAATATTTTTTTACACACATCAAATGTCCAGTTGGGTTTCATCCATGATCTGGCAATGAAACCGATTCTGATTCCAATCAGTGAGAGCCTGGGTTTTATGCCCATCAACACTGAAAAGTCTGAATTAACCCTCTGAAGGCCCTAAAGCAGCCACGCACATTTCCATGCTGCAAATAACCCTGGATAAAACATATAAAACAAATCATAGCTATACACATTTAGCTCCTTTTTTACAAACTAACATATCTATCCCAAAAACAGTTTTTTCCCTATGTGAATTTTATAAAATCCTCTGTATGAAAGAATGTTTTGAACTTTTTAATATATAATTAAAAATATATTTTATATATATATATATATATATATAGCACAATTTT
>OMKY01070202.1:2382-17270 GCA_900302395.1 Bregmaceros cantori | reverse complement strand
CTCGACGGAGCCTCACAAAAGGGAATTTACCGATTTTTGCTATCTTCAATCTTTCAGCCGTGAGAGCCAATCAAATTTGGCATTATTATTATTATTATTATCACACTCCCAATGGATTCCTATGGCAGCCCATAGAACCCTATATAGGAAAATGCTGAAATATGACACACTCATTCTAGTCAGGGTCAGCATTGCCCACAGCAATTTCCAGGTCTCCAGCCCTAACTCTATAGCGCCACCAATGGGCCAAATTTGCAGATCATTTCACATACGTTTCTGCCTGAAACTTCCAAACCGTCTGGCCGGTTTTCAAAAACCTGCTATCTCTGGATTCCTTAGATGAAGCCGAATGCAACACACTGCATGACATCAATCCCCACCGAAGAGATACACTGCCATTTATAATTTAGTGCAAATCACTTAAAATGTTACTCCTCTCTCAAATTTTGAGCAATCACTCTGAAACTTGGTATATAGTATCTCTGGACCGAGCCTCACAAAATTCTTGAAGCAAATCTTGTGCGCGCCATCTGCTTGGCCCCGTATCACTGCTTGCAGTTATATTTATTTATTATTTTTTCAATTCAGCCTTTTTGAAAGTGTCAGCCTCCAAAACTTTTGTGTATCTAACATGTCTTTTGGATTTGCTTACGTACGGTGATGTTGACGTTTCTGCTTATTGATCGCCATTGCACAGGGCGGAGAAGATCGTTCCACTTGGAGTGCCTGAGAAGACAGCCCAGAACAGACATGTCCCAAAAGACAGCCGTTCCTTTACACCTTGCACATCATCAGGTACATACACGCTCACACAAAATGATTATAAATGCCTTACCTTAGTTACGTTAACAATCTTATATAATCTTAAACATTTTATTATTTGCAGGTTTTTACGCATGGAACAGATATTTTTTATCTATCCGACCTTACCTGATCTGCGTACTTTTCCCAACAACCAAACAAACAACAGACTCTGAACCAGTTTCTTCCCGACAGCAATAAGGACCCTGAACTCACACATGTGAGAAATAAGGACTGCATCTGCTTATTGGCACAGCGTCTTTTGCACATGCTCATATGTCCTTGATGTCTTTTAAGTGTGTTTTAATATTGCTGTTGTCTTTTTATTGTCGGTTTTTATTGTTTTGTTTTTAGACTATTTCGATTGGAACTGCTTACACAGAGGGGGGGGGGCTCTTAATTCCGTTGTATGGATGTACAATGACAATAAAGTATTCATTCATCCATTCATAATTCACTGAGCATGGACTGAGTGAACTACAGTATGTAATGTGTTGACCTCTGTCTGGATTCCAATGCAAATTGCTCCTTTGGTGGACAACAGTAAACGTCATTGATTCAACCCCACTGCCCCCTCTGAGATTATCGGCCAATATTTAACACTATCGTAGCCATTGACGCGCCGTTGCGTCGAACAAACGGCGTTAGGACCACTCATTTTCATCGAATTTTAAAAAATATTTAAATAAACATTTCAACGCATTTTTTTTTGCTGAGACTCTATATCGGCCGGCGAAGTTTGGTAGATTAACAGGTTGGATCAGATGTCTTCGATTTTATCTCGGAAGTGGTCTGCAAAGTCCCTTTAGATATGGGTTCATTGGATTCCATGTTGTTTAGATGAATGGTAACAAGACGACAAACATCCTAAAATGACACTCTCTCTGTTCCTCTTGTGTTTGCGTCAGGCTCTGGCAGTCGCAGGGCTCAGTCCGCTCATCAGAAGGAGCCACTCTCCAACGCTGTTCAGTCGGTTGTGTTCGTCGCCCCCCACCAGCCCAACCGGTCGGTTAACATTTTCAGTTGATGTGATGCTTTGCGTTGTGTATTAACTTTATTGGCAGTGACCGCTGGTTCGTTTCACAACAACCACACTGGTTATAACTTACATTACAACAGTTGCAATGTTTTGATGTGGTTAATGTTTCTGTGTCTACGCTGGTGCGTTTATTCTATTTGTAGCACACAGAGGCCATCCGTCCTACCAGCAGGTGCCCTCGCTGCGACTAGAGAGTGCCAACTCTCATGAGAAACTCAACAGCAGCCTGCCCTCTGTCAACTGTGGGACATGGTGAGCACATCACATTCTGTCTAGCTTTACAGTCTGATCCAGGCAGACATCTGGCAGAAAGACACAAATTTGCAACGTTACTGTGAAAGGGAGATGACAGAGTGGGGACGGGCAGTTTATGACCGTGAGGGGACTCGATTTCTTGCTTCGTCTAGTAGATTTTGAACTCAAATTTTTATATTTTTACTAGTATTAGTAATTTTCCCAAAACAGGAGTCACTGTTTATATATAGACTATATGAATATAGTTTATTTTTTTGCTCACCAAAACGCCAATGTGCTAGAGCTGGTAGTGCTCTCATAGTGGTGTTGATCTCCCATTCTTGGGGATTTTGAGAATTGCACCCTTCCTCTTGATGTTCTATGTGGACATGTGCTTAAGAAAAAAATCTGTGGGTATGAACTTTCAAAAATACTTTTGATTACTTTTTACTTTGACTTGAGAAGACATATGGATCAATACTTTGGACTTTTTTTTTAACACATGTATTTTACTTCTCAAGTAAGAAATGACTTTCCATCTCCACTAACAAATGAAATTTTTTCTGATGCTGCCCACAGGTACAGTGACAACAATGGTAACAGCAGAGTTGAAGGCCCGTGGTCCAATCGGAGAACGTCGCGGCCGGTGTCACTAACCGTACCATCGGTTCTGAATCAGGACCCGTGCCTGCTGTCCCACGGCAGTGCTGGTAGTCTGGTGGAGGCGGTGAGATATATTTAATATAATATATATTAAATATATTTATGCATCAATAGATTTGGGATCTTCAGAAAAGTACCATATTTTCCAGACCATTGAGCACACCTCTCTAAAAGCACCCCCCCGTCAAATTAAAACAGAACGGTTATTGATTAAATTACTCCACGTCACTGAAACGATCAAACTCCAGTTATCTGGCGAGTTCTGTGTTGTTGTTTGTTGTGACGCTGCATGCTAAGGTCACCCCGGGGTCAACATGGCATTGATGTGCTATGTGAAGCGCCGGTGAAAATAAAAAAACAGAATACCTGCACCGCCTTATAAGCGGCGTAGTTCAAAGTGAAACCCGGAAAATAAATACAGTAACTTATTTTGTCCCTGCCAACAGTACTCCATCATTTTGCTAACATTAACTCTTTCATTGCCAAGGCTCTTCAGCATTCACTATCCCTAAATTGCCAGGGTTTTTTGGGCATTTTCAGGGCTTGGGTAGAGGCCCACAGAATATTTTCTCCATGGTCTATTAAAACACACAATGGATCATTTTGTAGATGAGATTCTATATTCCAACCAGGAAAAAAATTGTGTGCCTCAGCCCACCTGTTCCAGAGATATGAGTGTTGAATTATGAAACTCCCAACGGGTTCATACATCAATGGATTGCTGGATCATTCCCTGACCCAAAGAGTGAATAATTGATGTGCAGCGAATCGTGAACGATGCTACTAAAATGAACCAATTGCCATATATAGTAAAAATACATATCTATTTATTGTGCGGTTAAAAAAAAAAGAAAATACACAGCATATCCATGTAGGGCGAATTGAAAGTCAACATGTATGTGAATTTCATGAATGAATCAGTTCAAAAAGCCATGTATTGACAAGTGGCAATGTCAGCATAACAGAACAAAACGCACTGCACAGCCCATTCACAGTGTCGATGAGAGAGAGAGACAGAGAGAGAGAGAGAGAGAGAGAGAGGGAGCCGCGGCGGAGGGAGAGAGAGAGACGGACACACGGCGCGGCAGAGAGAGCGAGACGGAGACCGATCTAAAACTTTGTGGAGCGAAGGAGGGAATGGGGGTGTCACTGGCGCCGTGGCACCCGGGGGAGGGGGGCGGGGGGTTGAAGCCCCTGACGTGCATGCCGTCCGCTGTTCACAGCATATAGGCGTGTTTTCACTCCGAGTGGAGGCGCCCCACGCACTACAATTCAACAAAGCGAGGGCCGAACATGAGGAGTTTTTTTATTTGTCGGGGCGGGGGGGGGGGGGGGGGTTGGCGCGATGACGCAGTGATGTGCAGTGTGCGTGAGTGTGACGTTTGAGTGGGAATGAACATCGCGTCCTTTTCAAATCAACCCGGTTTCACTCCTGTGTGCCCTGCCCTCGTGTGTGTGCGCGCGCGCGTGTGTGTGTATGCAGGGAGAGAGGAAAGAAAGAAGTGTGTTAGTATTCGGATTGTATGTGGTGGTCACTGCAGCTCCGGTCAGATATCGCAGAAGGAGGGTGAGGAAGCCTTCTTGCCAGAGATGGCACATCTGGATGCCGTGGCGCGTTTGCGGTGAACAGCGGACGGCGTGCACGTAGGGCGCTTCAACCCCCCGCCCCCTCCCCCGGGTGTCACGGCCTTAGTGACACTCCTAGTACCTCCTCCGCTCCCCAAAGTTTTGGACCGGTGTCTCTATTCATCTCTCCTGGAGATGGAGCTCTATCCATGTGCGTCTCTCTCCCTCAACCGCGGCACCGCCTTATAAGTGAAACCCAGCAAATACAGTAGCTTATTTTGGCCCTGCCAACTGTACTCCATCATTTTGCTAACTTTAACTAGCACAGTGGAACTGGTCATTCCTTAACTTTCCCTAACCTTAAAGTGGAGCGGACCCGCGGACTCCTCCACCTCATACCTCGACCATCCCCCTGTATGCACACGCCTTACTGGCGCTTCATGAGCGCCACGGCATCCATACCATGAAATAAAATACAATCCGACTGTAACTCTTAACACTTTCCTTCTCGCTGGCATGGGCCATTTGCGCACAAATGCACGCGCACACCCACCCACACGCAATATCACAATCGACAACGACAATCACACACGCAGACGTCATCCTGTCCATTTGCTGGGTATGACACAGGAGTGAAGAATATATATTGTTTCAATTTTGTATACAAGAAGAAGAAGCGGACGGACTTCTGCACCTCCATGAGCGCCATGGCATCCGTACCATGAAATAAAATACAATCCGACTATAATGCTATTAAAGATATTTATCTTCAAACAAACTATAATCGACCAGGATAACTAAAATCAATCTCATGGATCCATTTGATTTTGTTTTATGTTTTAAGGGAAAACACCCACTAGACTAGATGACTTGTTTGAACTAGATTTAAAATAAATGGTTCATTGTTTAACCTCTGAGTGAGTGAAACTCTCGTCTCTCATCACCACATGGCTTGTGCAAATATTAAGAAACTGGTGGTTGGTGTATGTGAGTAACTACATCAAGTGTAATAAATAAATGCAGCAATAATGGTAATACTTATTATTCATTGTTCATTCATTGTTATTATTTTACTCTATTGTCAATTTTCTGTCTTTATTTAGAGGAACAACATCAATCAAACCATTTCTAACAAATGATTGGCTATGAGCTGCCACTGTTCAACTCATGAAGTTGAATTGCTTGATTAAAGCTTTTTAAAACACAATCCTTGATCTTATTATTACTTAAAATGATCTCAATCAAATCTACACAAGTAATATAATGGGCTGTGCTCTAAATGTATTTAATTCAGTATGAATTCAGGATATATTTTGAGTTGAACACCTGGAGTGTCGGTCTATAGCAAATTATTTGGTAAAAACAAAAACAAAAAAATCCAAAAAGTAATTCACAACTAATCTTCAATTGTGTTACTTATGGATTACTTGAAATAATCTAAATCAAATGTTTCATCAAAAAATGAATGTGTTGGTTTGTTCTTTATTTAATTCAGGATGAATTCAGGCTATATTTGGAGTTTTCAAAAAAGTAATCCAAAAGTAACCCCTTTTCAACCCTGTCTACTTCATTGGTACTGAAGTATCTACTCCATTTAATAGGTTCTGATATCGGAGGGGTTGGGCCACTTTGCTCAGGACCCGGCCTTCATCGAAGTCACCAAAGCGGAGCTGGCTGACGCCTGCGATATGACACTGGAAGAGATGGAGCACGCCGCTGACAACATCCTCAACGGGAACCCGAGCCGGGACACCAACATGGGACACTCGCACCACCCCACCAGCAGCACCTCCGCGTTGGGCTCAGGACACAGCCCCCATCCCGCCAGCGGCCACGCCTCTGCAGCGGCTAACGGCAACCTGCTTTCCTACCCGTCGTCAGCAGAGGAGAGGCAGGAGCTGCTGGGCGGCCAGGCGGATGACGAAGCGGACCTGGAAGGGGACGAGGGGGAACAAATGGGGGTGAGGCTTCGGAGGACGAGTGAGCTCCTAGAAGACGAAGACGACATGGAGTGTGTGACTAGTCTGTGAAACCTGCAGCGAGGCACTTTCGTCAGCAAGTGTCGTCGTCGACGCGCACACTAAAAATGGCCGCGGTGGTTGTCGAGCAAACCACGTTACAGCCAGTGATGCGTGGGTGATGTGGCGCCCCCGATCACAAGGACGCGCGCCTGCACACACACGCACGCCGCTGTCTGTTTGGTTCTCCGACATATCAGACTTGCGTGAGACGTGACACACCCACTCTTGTCTCCTGTGCGTGTGTCTTATGCGTGTGCGTGTGTGGACCTCTCTGCATAGTGCAATATATCACACCATATACCACACAATACTGTTCAGTGTGACTGTGTGCGTGTTTGAGTTGTGCTTTGCACGCATGCAGGCACAGATGTGTGCATGTATCACATAGAGATGTGTGTGTGTGTGTGTGTGTGTGTTCTTGCAGAATTGTGTATTGGCTTGTGTATGTGTGTGTGTGTCTCCAAGTGCCTCACAGTAAAATCCACAAGGTGTGGAGGAAAAAAAAGAGAAAACCTGCAGGAAAATGCGAGCAAAATGAGGAGACAGCATCTTTCGTTACTTCCCCCTCTCCTCTGTGTGGGTGTGTGTATGTGTGTATGTGAGCTTGGGTGTTTCAGCATCGGGCAGGTTGAGTGACTTGCATACACACATCCATACGCCTCCGCACACACGCGCCGCTGCACTGTTGTGCGCTCGATGGTTTTAACAACAGGGTTTTCGTCTACATTGACGACTCCTCTTTTTTTGACTCTGAGCGACAGGTAAAAGTGACTTTTCGGGCATGGCCTATGATGAGGAATCCTAGTTTGCTCTAAGTTTCCTCTGGTGGAGAGCAGCGTATGCATTCTGGGGGGAGGAAGGGGAGAAGCTGATTCAGGGCGAGAGGAAGTGAGATGGAAAGAAGAATGGAATAGACAAAGTCACTTTCTGTCTTGAAAACCTTGCTCGCTCCTCCTCGCCGCGAACACCTGGATGACGACAGCAGCCTCTAAGGACCACTCAGTATTAAATGGTTCTCTCCTGTGCAAAACTGTCTGGTCTTTCCCACCCGCCGGATCGGTTAAGTTATCCTGGATTCGTTTGCACAATTGCTGCCAGATTTTTTTCTTTGTTTGTTTGTTTTAATTTGCTTGTTACATTTTTAGGAGAATTTCATTGCGATTTTCAAGTACTGAAGACCTGTGCTAGCAGGTGGGAGATGTTATTTTGCTCGCCATGTCTCTTTATAATGTGTGTGTGTGTGTGTGTGTGTTAGCACATTAGTACAGAACGTGTGCTAGAGGACGTGTGTAAACTAAAGGGTTAACTCTATCAGTATGCACCTTTGACAGATTGTAACTATTTATTTATTTATTTTCTCAGAAGAGGAAAAAAACAATGTGGGTGCCTGTGAGTCTCAGAGAAAGTGTGCGTGTGTTGTCTGTGTGATTGAATATTAATATATTTGTGGTGGGTGGGGGGAGAAAAAACATGCGAATGGAGCAGATCTTAAGCTTAGTTTATTTTTATGGTTATGGTAGCATTCTATGTGTCCATGAACAAATGTGTGTGCTGGAGTACGACTGATAGCGTGTGATTTTCTTCCAAAGCTGTTGATATATATTGATCGCCATTTATGCACACATATACACACAAACGCACATACATACTTACATACATCTGTAACCAAACTGAAACTAGAGGTATGCAGTCGGTGGCAACTACTAAAGGGATATTCCCGAAACGCAGTAGAGCATCAATAAACCCCACATTTATTCTACTGACCACTCAGCTGCTATATGACATAAGTCAGTGAGCCAACGATGAAATCAGAGGAGAATCTGACTGTGATGTTATATATGTTACATGCTGAACGTCACTACCACTGACTGTGATGTCATAAGGGATATGACGAGACGGGGGCCCACGCAAAAACCATTACACTCCTGACACGCCGCGTTTCGGGGATATAATCGGTTTCAGGGATATAATCGGATATGCCTCTGGAGGGACCCAAGCCCGCAATCTCAGGACTACGACACAAGCATGCTTAACTGCCCTTCCAATTGTGACATCATTATTGGGTGAGTTTGGGAGTTTTCATCACCGTCCTTGCGGGTCCCACGCCACACTCGTTTGCCCCCAGCATTACATTACATTATATACGTTGTATACGTACATATGCATGTACAGTATTGTATAGTCCTGGCTCCAAAAAATTCGTCCTACCAACTCCTGCCATGTTTTGAGCTGATTGGCATACTGAACAGTCTACTGTCACTTTTTAAATCAAACTAGAACTTCACTCAATCCAGGAAAGAGCTCAGGCACAGATAGAAATCCGGTTGAATTCATGAGGCTAGTTAAATTATGAAATATGCAATCTGCTGCTAAGTATTAAGATTAATCTTTTGAGAAATCCTCACTTCCAGCTGTATATTGCTCATATAGTAGTGCTACGAAAAGTAGAGATTGCTATATAAAGAGTCCAAGGCCTCCATGTTAACAAATGGTTTAATATCAACATTTAAACTGACTAGAGGGACAGCCCAGGGTGGCCCCTTGTCACCATTACCATTTGCCCAAACTATAGAGCCTTTGGCATTAGCATTAACACGGAATGATACAATTAAAAGGTACAATGATGAAGCAACATAAAACTTTTATATGCGGACGATTGCCTTCTCACATTAACAAACCCAATTAAATCTATACAAGCCCTAGAAGAATGTGTTTAGGAATTTGGGAAGATATCTGGTTATGAAATAAACTTTGAAAAATAGGAGGTAATGCCCTTGGCATGCCCATTTCAGTGGACCCCAACTGGAGTTACATATCTAGGAATTAAAATGACCTCAAACACAAATTCTTCACAAAGAATATTATCCCTGTAGTCAATCTTTAATCATATTAAACAATGAATTAATATAAAAAATTTCAATGTAGCTTATATTCCATGTAAATTCCACTGCTGGCAGTCCTTTCTATCACTTACAAAATAAACACTAGAGATGCGTGAATTTCTCCCGTGGATTGGGAGGTTGAGGCTCAAAAAAAATTGTATTTCAATTAAATTGGAGTTGATGCACAAAACAAAAATCAAGAAAAAGGAATGTACAATCACTTGCCCTCTTGTAGAGAGGAACAGGTTTCACTGTCTCTGGCAGTGCAGGGAGATGTTGCTGTGCAGTGCCAGACTGAGGAACAAGGAGGAGCTTTGTGTTCATATTCGGTTCTCCTTTTGTACCACAAACGGTGAAACAGTTTAGCTCAATTTCTCACCAAAAGACTCAATTATAAACTGTCCTACTAGTGTGTTCTGTTGTTGCACTGCCACCGGTTTCAGTTTGGTACGCCTGGAGGATGGAAGTTGGATCCGTTACAGGTGGGGTTTTTAGCTCTTCTGTCATTACCCTGTCCTCTGGAAGTTCTTATTGCTAAAATATGACAGGTGGGACGCTTTGCCCAGACTATACAACCCTACGCATATGTAAACAGCCGACATACGCAAATACACATTTGACTTTTTGAGGATATTGATTTTGTTGAAAGATTTCAAAACACATGCCATGGGATTTTCAGTAGCATTCTAACAAGCATTCGCCCGGGAACCACTGTCAGAGAGTTTAAGCAGCCGGATACATCACATCGGAAAAAGTATCCTATTCCACCCGGTGTTGTTCATTCACTAATATTTATTTATCACACATCATTATATAGATCTGTTTTATTTTCCCGGCGCAACCAGGTTTTCGTAAATAGCTTCACAATGGCTGTGGAGGAACGAGCGCCCATCCCATGTTGTTGTTGTTTGAATGCAGCTGATGTTTTTTTAGAGCCAAAATAAGAGTTAACACGGCAATTATTTATTGTAGTTTATTTGTAATTTATCAGCATTACAGCTTTACGGTATCCTATTGGTGATATTCTAGTCGTTGTTGACCCATGACTTTTCGTTTGGCAGGGATGGATTATGAACGCACACACACTGCCATATCGGACACTTTCTGTGACATTTTAATTATGCAACTTATCTTGGACAGTGTTTCAAGTCGACAGTGTTTGCAATGTCTGTAAACTGTTTGCTTTTTTGGGGGACTTTTTCTTTAACAGCACCCTTTTTTGGTCCCATAATTTCTGCCAATCAGCATGCAGCTTAGGGCAACACCTTCTTAATTCACTAAATTCCCCACATTTTCAAAGGCGGTATCGAGTGTTGTCAGGGTACCAAAACATTTAACATACTTTGTTTTTGGATTTTTGTAACAAAATGCGGGGGTGGATTGATTGAGTTCAATTTTCATAACTTGAATAAACGAAAGTAAAATCTTCTTTTGAGATGTTAATTACTAAAGGAATTGTTCCTGGAACCATTGGGTCGGTGCTGCCAGTTTTGTGGGCCAGTGTCTAGGCTACATGCTGTTTGATTTCCAGTTTTAAAAGTTAAGAATTATTTGCAAAACATTGTTTGTGTAATTTTCTTGCCCTGCACATTCACATTAAGATAGATTAAGGTTTTAAAGTATAGATGGTCCTCTCAGCAAAACCGGCAAGCTTATATTTTAAGGTACCTGTGTTTGCTCATTGTCAGACCAACACATTTTTTTTTTAAAGCTATTTTTTGGGCGCAAGCGCCGTTTTTCATTCTTTATTGAGAGATAGTGACAGGATTAATCGGAAGCCGGCAGCGTCATGTGCAATACATGGCAATTTGGAAGAGACCATAGAGCCCAATGATTGAGCTGTCAAAGGCCCAGCCCCCACGTGATGTCACTACGATGCGCACATGTCTCCCCCCGTCGGGGGGAGACATTGCAGAAATGCCGGACAGGGGATTCGAACCTGCGGCGCTGCTCGACCTATCGTCGGGGGGACGCCCTCTCCAACCGCTCGGCCACCGGGCGCCCCCCAACCAACACAATTTCAAAAGTCTGCTAAGTAGCGCATGTCATACATATATTTTCATGCCACTTTTTTCATACAAACAAAATTATCATTTGCATCTTTGTTTGATTCCATCAACACACAATAAAAGGCCAACAGGAGAAGTAAAAGTGTTTCAACGTACTCTGATCAAATAGACCACAAACTGGGGATACTGTACACGGACCAGACAAAGGGTGTATTCAAACCAGCATGGTCATCCAGGGTCCACCTCGGTTCAATTGAGATGGAACTCAATGATGATGGGAACTGATGTCCCGGTAGCTGTGAAGACACCTAGTAGTATAAAACAGCATTATATTGCTGAACAGGGTTAGTTCCGGGTTAGCCCCAGAGCTAACGCCTTTGAAGAAAAGGAAGTGTATTGCAGTGACCAGCCCTTACCAGCGCTTCTGAACAGCAAACACAACTACCTTAAATCATTGATTTTAGATGGACATGTGTGTGTGTATGCTTTAGAAAAATAATACCTGCATGGATTTAAGCAAGGAATCACCATAGGATATGAAAAAGACAAATTGAGCAGCAAATATATGCACCTACAAAAGGTTAATTCCACCATCATAGAACTTGACCCAGCACAAGTTCATTCCACCATCATAGACCTTGCCCTAGCACAGGTTCATTTCATCATCAGAGCTTCTCAAATAAAATTATTTTATTCAGAGGATTTAAATATGTAAAAACAGCTGTTCAACCAACATTTAGGAATTCTTAACAGTCATGATACGATGCCAATGTGTTCAAAATACACAATCAAATAATAATACACGTCACCTACCAGTGACGAGGTGGCATACGTTGACAAATGTGCCAAGCCCAACAAGTAATTTTGTGATAAAATAAATAGAGTTTGGCACCTGTCTATCTCCCCCACACTGGCACCAAAAGCACAAGTTCCTTGAACAGTGTCCGCAAATAATCTCTGCCAAAAAACTCCTGCCTCCCTCACAGCGCACAAATTACATCTAAAAATAAGAAGGCTGCACAAGTAATACAATTTTCAATTATTATTGAATTTTCAATTCAAAATAGCAATTTTTGGCCCGATTACGAAAACTGTGTGCATTTGTAGGGTCGCGTAAAATATGTTTATAGTATGAACTGAGCTTACTTTAGTGTGAAAATACAGAATGCATTGCACCATGATGTTCCGAGGACCGGCATCCGTTAAGGAGATCTAAAGGAAAACCAACAAATGAGTAATATCACCAATCCTAAGGAAGTGACTAAAAACTAAACATTTTACACACAATACACTGATTGTATTTCATTTATTTGACTTGCAATTTTAATTTTTTTTACTCCTTAATTTTAAAAAGATATATACACGCCACAAATCAAGAGTGACACCGACAGTATTCATTTCTTCACTCGACCATATATGCGTGTTGGCGTTGGGTGCACGTGTCTGGTTGTATTATTAGAACTTGTTAATGATTGTACTCAGGATTATCAATGACGTCAATGAATGGACGATGAGCAGAAGGCATAGCGGAGATCTCATTGTTCACTGAATTTAACAGTGATCTGCCATATGCACGCTATATGCTCAATACGAGTTATACCAATTTTACTGCAAATGTGATTTGAAGATTTTAGTTGCTTTAGGTTCAACAGTTTAATTAATGGGTGTACATTTGGAAACATGGTATGTCTAGAAATACAGAGTATAGATAATAATAGATACATAATAATAACTATTAGATGTATGGTATATCAGTCTGATGAATTTGTGTGACTTGGCTTCATTTTGGGATTGCCGCCATCTTGAAAATATGCAAATCAAATCCAATCATAAATTATGTATTCCATCGACTTTCACAAGATCAGAAACCATGAAACAACCAGATTTGAAACCGTTGCTCATCTACGTACCCTATAACCCTAACCCAATAGTCAATTTGTTTTATGGAGAATGACGTCCCCTATGAGGTTGTTGCACGTGACGTCACGGCCTGGCGGCATTGCCCCATAAGCTGAACTAAGTGCTTTTTGGACAAGTCGGTATAACGCCTATCATCTGTCACCATAGTAAATCAATCATAATGTCCCCTAAACCATCTTTAACCGGGGGTCCACGGAGGAATTACAATTTTAAACCCGGGTTCCGCAAAAGGTGTGAATGTGTTGTTATATTCATTTTGCCATGATACTGCATTCTACCACTTGAGGGCATGGGGGAAAAGAGGCCTTGAGGTAAAAAAGATTAAAAACAAATCGACAATATATATATATTTTTTAACTGATATCGATATTACATAATGCCTAATTTTCAATACAGTTCCAATAACAATTATATTTTTTACTCCACACCTATAAATACCTACCAGATAAATATCACAGTTTAATGTTTTAGGTTAAGAATTAATAGAGACGATGTGCACGATGCCTTCTTTCTCGCAGATGTTATTACAATTATAACGGCCCTAATTAATACTACATTCATAGATCATACATTATGAGTCATGGAAATCAACACTCGGGAGGACGAGAGCTATCCAACAAGTTACGACATGCCATAATTCTGTTATAATTTAGTAATTTCTGACAGATAATCAAAAATCAAAACTGATATTTCCCGATAGATTTTTAACACAAATAATGGCAGATAATATTGTAATCTGTATTAAGAACCCCTTTTCTAGACCCTTTTGTTTTACTGGCCTTACCAGTAAAACAAATTTTACTCCAATCCCACGGATGCTTCTGAATTGGAGTGCATAACTTTTGTAATTAAATCAGCTATTACACCTTTATTACTTACACTACAATAGATAACCTCATACGTCCATTGTAATTCAGTTCACTTTACTGTGACAGTTCACTATAAAATAGATCCAATTTGAAACTCACATTTATACACCGTTGAAGCTGTCACAACATTGCTGCATCTTCAGTCAGCCATTGTACGTTTTGTTTTTGCTTGCTTTAGAGTGCACAAGTGTTCATCGTCCCACACTTAGGCCGTTCAAAGTGCACCATTTGGCGCACTTCATTTTGCCACTTTTAAATTGGAACGGCACTATGCGAACTAAATGTATGTAGTGCTGAAGTGCAAGTGCAATTGGAACAGACCCTATGAATTATGATACGAGAAGGAAAGAGAGAAAGCGTTTAGGGTCTTTGTGCAGCTTGTGTCCGAAATCGCTTCGTATTCCCTATATAGTGCACTATATGGGGGTATCCCAAAATGTACAGCAAAAAGTAGTGAGCATCAATTTACCCTAGACGAAGCAATAAAGCAATATAACCCATAATGCATTGCAAGACATTTTAAAAATGACCTAAACGGCCCAACGTAAAAAAAATAAATAAATAGCGACCGACCGGTAAATAGTTATAAATGTAAGTACTTTTGACTTTTTGTGATGATTGTTGAATTTTATCATTATATTTTTTATAATTATATTTCTAATAATTTTGACGGCGCCGACTCTAGTGTCCGAAATCTCGGCAGTTGCTGTTGAGTGCACTATAAGTGAGTGCAGTATATGGGGGATAGGGAGTAGGGGATAGGGAGCGATTTCGGACAAAGCCATTGTTTAGTATTGTACAGGGCTTGAAAACGGAATTATTTTATTTTCACTGATCCCCTCGTGGAAGATCTAGATACGCCACTATACGCCAGAGGTCACACG
>OMKY01070142.1:0-13552 GCA_900302395.1 Bregmaceros cantori | reverse complement strand
CCTCTTTGTATCGAACGGCGCCGTGGACTAATTTCTATCTCTTGTGCACCCCTGTATGCCTCTCAAAACAACCCAAGAACTCTATCAGCACAACACACACACATTCCGCTCGGAAAACAGAGATACTCCCGGGACTGCTCAAAACAGTGATAACACTGCAGAACAAAGTACTCCTTTAACTTCTCTTCCCAATTAGCCAGATCATTATTCTTGTATATTTTCCGTTACTGTGAATTATTTATTCAACATGGTCAGTTTATCTACATGGGCACTCACCCTTTGAGTCGCCTCGTTGTTCTTTCCGATCGCGTTGGACGGGCGCTGAGCGGCAGGACACCAGGAGAGATCAGCTCCCCTCGCCAAGCGCAAGCACGGATACGTGGCAGTCCACACCGATGACTCGTGGCGGCCAGCCAGCAGAGCGTCGATCCAAGCGATCCCACTTCTGACACCATTGTAATGTCAGCTCAGATAAGGTGTCCACGTAGAGGAAATGACCAGTCTTGACACGAGAATATGTCTAAAGGGTTCATTTATTAAGCTATACTGGACATTAGCCGGGTATCGGCTAGCTAAGCTAAGCTATGAGCTAAGCAGGAAAACATGGCCGAACAACTCCATCAGGAAAGTATCACTGATATATAGCTGATGAGAGGGGACATCCAATGATGTCACAGCATGTAGCCAATCAGGACAATGGAGGCGTGACTCTACTAGTCACATTTCCATAACACATTGTCAATTTAAAAGTATTTTATTATTGATTTATTGATGGTAATGGGCTGTCATCTGTTGGTGAGTGATAGTATACCTATGTCCATTGTTTTGACCCCAATACAATGGATACAGTGGTATAGCTTCATTGTATGTATAAGTATACTTGCGACCTCCAAAATGTCTGGCGCCCCAAAGCCCTAACGTCACCATGCGCAAGCCCTATTCTTGCCGTAATCCTTGCGTTATGTTTGTAGCTACCCCGCAGTGACCCCTGGAGGTCATGATTTTACACCCATTACGGCATGGTGGTTGTTTGCCATAGCGTAGCTTTTTCCTCAGCCTTGAGGTGATGGGAAATAAAAATGAAAGCACTTTGCACATTGCATTTTCTTTAAATTCTCCGAATCTCGGTGACTATTCAAGGGGAGGCGTGTCTCCCATCAGCACACAGCATATAAAATCGAAAGTATGGACTGCGTAATGCCAAGCCAGCCACGTGACATGTCTACATAGACAGCAACGATTCATGTTAACAATGCCGATGGTGATGAAAGTCAAGTTATCTGGCGTTAACCTTGATACTATGATATAGGAAAGATCAACGGATGAGTGTCACGTGACAGGCATTTCTTGTCCCGCTGATGCTTTCGGTGTGAGTGCGTCCTTAGCATCCGGTTGCTACTAAACAGGCTAGTTTCCGCCCAGCGCGACGTCGTCGTCGTCTCTTCCGCGCTAGAATTAACGCGTTTTAACTCATAACGCACGCTCTCGGTGAGTACTTTGATAGTCTTTACGCTGTCGGTGAGTATTTTTGATTGCATTTTTTTGACATTTTTCCGTCCTTTTTGTTTGAATTTTTTTGTTTTTCATTTTTCTCCCCCCCCCACCCAACCTCCAACGATGCCTTTTCTCTTCTCCACCTGGGACTAAGGGAGGGGGTGTAGCTGCTAGCTGCAAATGGCTGCCCAGTGGTTTTCAGGAGGAGGATTTTTAGAAGAATTTTTAGAACCGGGTGCAGTTTGATGTTTTGATGGTTTTGTTTTTTGCAGCGGATTTTGATGCTGTTCAGGTTTTTTTTGGTACGAGATTTATTTTTGTAATTTTTCTGCGCAGGGCCACCCGTTACATCACACACAGACACAGACAGACATACCACCTGCGTTGTTTTTCGAGGAGCTCTTTTCATTCGACACAGTGTGTTCATCCAGACCGAATGCTCCGATCGCTTTCCCCTTCAGGCATATCAAATGTCTTTTTTTTAAAGGCATATTTTTTTTAAAAAGCACAGGGATGCTTACAATACCGCCCCCTTCTTTGTTAATCTCGACAATGCAAAGCAAGAACCTGCCCCAACCACCACCACCACCACCAATGTCCGCGTTCATGTAATTTCAATTAGGTCGGCAGACGTCCGTTTTGATTTTTATTTTTTATAAACGCTCTCTTTCAGTCGCCATTGGCACGGGTTCTTTTTCTTTTTTTTGAGTGTCTCGTGTTCCCGCAGTCATTGGTCGACGATGGCGGAGGCGGACTCGTGTCTATGGGCGTAAACATTGCGGCAATTTTTTTCCCACTGTCAATTTTTGACCCGTTTCCGAGACGGTCTCTGCAGTCATCCGAATTAAAACGAGAACAGCCGGCGGGGTCAATGTTTTTTCATCCTGAGGCATATTTTTAAAGCTGAATGCCGCGAGATCCCCCTCTGTCGTGTTAACGCGGCAGCCAATACATCATGATCTATTATAAAGCTGAAGAATGAATTAAAAGTTATATATTTGAACCAATAAGCATGCCTCGTATTTCTGATTTGCCTTTCCCCCCCCAGGCTCACTATAATCTGTTCACAGGGTTGGGAAGTAAACTGATTACATTAAGATTTCTTTAAATTTTTTAAAATATAAAAATCACCAACTAATAATCGATAATCGCCAAGGAATAGGGCTGTTGCACTTGACGGCGGTGGCAGACATTTTGGTGGTAGCATGTAATGTATGGAAGTATACGTACGGTTAAGTGTTATATCTTACCACTTCACGTCAATTATATAGGGGCAAATACAATGGACGTAGTTATGGTTCCCATCTGCTGGTGCATGATTGCATATTACCATGGATAAAATAATAATAATCCCCAATAGACTTTTAAATGGACAATAGTTAGTTATTATGGCTCCCTGTTCGTCTGACTGCAATAATACCACCAAAATGTCTGCTGCCACCGCAAATCCATGACGTCATCGTGCAACCGCCCTCTTGAATCATTGTTTGCGGTTTCCGGCTCACTCAAATTTGATAGATATTATCGTTTCAATAATCGTGAACTAATCAACTATATAAAGAATCGTTAAGTTGCAGCTAAGGCTGGGCGATATCTCGCTTTTTCCAAACTAAATTTTATGATATTGAAAAATATTTTCACATATCACATCTACCGATACGCACAACATTTCCCCAGAGATGGTGACGCATGGCGCAGCTCCCGGATCGCACGACCACGCAGGCACACCCCGAGCCGCTGTGTTATCAGTCAGATCGGTGTGCCACCGCGATCCGCAGCTCGCTCCTGCTGCAGCTGAGCCGCGGATCGCTCTCCATCACTCTCCACCGCAGACTTCTTACGACTGCATGGGGCCAAAACTATGTGACGATCATGTTTTATACGACAAAACGGCACCACAGATCCCTTTTTATAACGTGGTCTTGCTCGCACCTCAGAGGACGCTGCTGGTAGCTAGGCAAATGCTATAAAACTTTAAAGTGCTGATTATTTAATTACGCAAAATGCAGCCTTAATAGTGTTAATTAAAATCTATTGAAATAATGGCAGAGAGAGGGGATGTGGTGCATAGTCCATTGTTTCAAATTTGTTTGAACTTCATTGAAATTCATGTGAATGTGCCAGAATCCCAAATGCTTTGCTTTTAACTTTGGAGAAAATGTATACCATAACTTCATATTAATAATAGACTGCATGTATATTCTTTAAAAGTAATAATTAGTTATAATGAATCGTTTTCACAGAACAATTGTGTTCCAATATGTGCATCTCCAAACAATATTTGAGAAATAAATGAATAAATACAAATTAAATGACAATTAAGTAGCTCTAATTAATGTGCCACTTATGGAGAAAATTATATCAAAACAATAATAAGCCATGATTTCGAGATGCATATCGTATAGAGATATAGCAAACACTATACGAGATACTTCTTTTTTTTTCAATATTGCCCAGCCTTATTTCAGCCCTATACTACACGCAATTGGATTACAAATATTGGTACCTCTAGCCCCTTTTATGTAATCTTCATGAGTTTGAGTACAGTAAAATTATCAATTTGAGGGGGAAAATGCGATGGTGGCACTTGTAACCTTTTTTTAGAACCATTTTTAAATGACATATCTCATTCAATAACGGACACGTTACCAATATTTATAGTCCTTATTGTCCATTCAGGAAGTATCCATATGGTAGTTCTCGTCATTGTCCATTCAGGAAGTATCCAGAATCCAGATATATTTTTGGAGATATCGTCTCCAAAATATTCGCAGCAACACACACATTACTTTTAACTTGGAAATGCAGTCAATTTTGGTTCACTTTACCCAACAAATAGACAGCAAGTCATAGTACAGCAATTAAGTCAATTCTCCGACACAACTCTGACACAAAGTCATTAAAATACATTTTTATAATATTTTGATAATTTCCTTTTAGATTTAAGTTTTTTTAATGAATAATGTTGAATAATAATCACGTTTTTGGTTTTCCTGAAATTATAAAGTAATATATTTGCGTAGACCAATGGGCACTGGTGTACTGACAATAACAATGATTCAATTCCTTGGTGATTTAATCGATTTACATTAGTTGCCCCCCCAGTCTCCACAATCTCCACCAAGTCGTTAGGCTTGCCCTTTGCTTTATATGTTAGTCTCCAGAGTCCAGACCCAGAGATTCAGATAGTCCCTTCGTCCACACCCCCAGCGTGGGAGCCTCTGTATTTACAAAAGAGTGTGATGGCCCTCCTGACTTGAAGAAGCCCAAAGTCCAAAAGTTAAGTCTTGCTCACAGAGTAGACTGCTGAAAACCCACATTCCAATTTATTATAGGTTTAGATCTGTAGTTGTATAATCATTATAAAAATCCAGGTCATTGTAGTAACTTGTGAATGTGCATGAAACGACACCTTTTACATGAGTGACCACAGGCGCCTTCCTGACATTTCATAAATTAATTTAAGGAAATTTAAAACTAATTGGGATGTACGAAATTGTTGATTGTATCAGCTGTACAGTATTTAAAAGTAGTCTGAATGTAATCACTTACTTTAGAAATGCATTGAGTTTACCGATTTACAATTGTCAATGAGTAACTTGTAGCTGGTAAGGAATTACATTTTAAAAGTAATCTTCCCAACCTACTGTGATTTATTCACTGTGGACACCACGTCATTCACACGGACGTGGGCCATATCTGTGAATCGAAGTTTTTGCAAGAGATTTATTTTATATGAAACTTTAAAGTATTGCTATAAAGGGACATGTTCCCTAACTCCTGCTATCAAAATAGATTAATCTATTAAATGTTTTTGAAACTACAGGAGAAACGTCAGGCTTTGCTGGAAAGTGAAACTGGGACAAAAGTCTCACCAATCAACCAAAAATTATGAAGCATCTCTCGTTTTGGGACACCGTTACCACTTTAATTAATGGCTTTCGTTTTATGCATCATCATACTGCATGGATGATCAGTATAGGTAGCCAGTAGAACGACTATTATTTGATAAACAAACAAGAAACTCAAAGTTAGGGCTGCAACTATCGACTATTTTAGTAATGATTATTTCAACAAGATGTTTCAATTCAAATCGATTCGGTAAAAAACACTTTTTAGTTATCAGTTATGAATATACAAAAGAAAATTATTTTTCAGTGAATAATGAATGAGCTTTTGATTAACAACCATTTTCATTTCACCTAAAGGTATAAGAGCTGTGACTAGCTTTAAAAAAAAAAAACTAACTGAAAAACTGGCACACTTTGCCTTCAGTTGGAGCTACCAAAATAAAATGGCAAAAAATGTGCATAGTTATAATGTAGTAAAACCTACTGCTACCCAAATAAAAGCGAAATCATCAAATTATAATTTCTTCATATAAAGAATGATTTGTTATATTAACTTCCATGCAACCTCAAAACGAGGGGGTTACAGAGTTCAAACAAAATGGGCAAGGCATCGGCAGAGCCCTAAACACTAAGTGTGAATTAACAATTTATTTTTATTTCATTCTAATCTGGTGTAGAGCTGAAAGTTGAAACCGATTTAATCGATTATTGATACTATCGATTAATATTGCAAGCGTTTTGCTATCTTCATGTATTGCTAACATTTCCATTAGTTTAGTATTAGCATGGAGGAGCCTACTCTTCAGTGCTAATTTCACCCATAATGTGTCCTTGTGCGGCTTAACAGTATTCAGTATCCAAGAGAACGGGTGGGGCCATGACACTGTTTTGTCTTAACGTGTTGTCTTTATGACTCAGGAAATGGGGACTGACGACACGTTTGAGCTGAGAATGGGCCAACAAGTAAAGTATTAATCAGTGTCGATAATCTATTATCAAATTAGGATGTTTACTTTGCTGTCACTGTATCGGGGCAGAGCAAGAAGCTGGCTATTTCTCAATACTGTGTTCATACCGAACACAAATTGGGCTTCCAAATAATCAGTAGACGTATAGGAACGAAGTCCCGCGAACTAGAGTATTGTGTGTGTAGCGTTTTGAGTATCTGCCGCTCCGGCGCTGCTTCAAACGTGGCGCTTTCTCCGTTTTTGTTCGGTTTCCCCACACCACTTAATTTGAAATTGGATCTTTTGACCGGCGCCGGCATCAGTAGTCCCCTGGAAGCACTCTCCTCTGGGGACTTGCTCGGAGGCGTTCATGGTAAAATGGGAGATGACCACACACAGGTTTTACGTTTTCCTCCTGACAGAAGAGTAGTGAAATGGCTTTGCTCCCGGTTGGGCGACGAGCGTGCGGTGATGGGAACCCATATGAATTGGTGGTACATTTGCTGTTTGAGAATAAGCAAATCTGACAATATTTCAAGTTGACTAGTCATTTCTTGTAATTGTTGCTTTCGATGAATATTTGAAATTGAAAATTTAATTCAAGTTTTCAATATTAATATTGAAAACTTTTTTTTCTGTTTCGCTGTGTCCCCTCGGCTGAATGAAAAAAATAAAATGCAAATATTAACGTATAGGCATGGAAGAGCCTACTCTTCCATGCCGAGTTAATCGGTTGCAGCTCTAATAAAAATAAAACGTGGCAACCTGTTGCACGCTTCCAAAGCAAATTATTTCCCCCCATGTGTGGATTTGCTTTAACTCACAGCAAGGGCTCACGGGATGAGGACTCGGCTCCACATTTAGGGGAGCACAGACTTCAAATGGCTTGTTTTGATAACTAACTGTCCCCTGAGCTGAAATGAGTTTGAAACCCCTGATCTAGACATATTTTGTTGAATGCAAGTGTCGTTTTTCATATAAGCGCAAGTGTTCTCGGGCGGGCACCATTACTTATTCACAGTGGCGTCTCCTTGGCCTGGCAAGCCAGAACACATGAATCGTCCATGCATCGCAAACGGCTAGGATCAGTTAGTCTGGATTAAGCAGGCTCGAAAAAGTGTCAATCAAATGCAGTTATCGAATCACAGCACAGTAGGCGTGACAAGTGGCATGAAGGTCAACATCTCGATTCGAACACGCCCCACCTTAACGGGGCACTGATTGGACCGCCCGAATTTGGGAGACTACCTTTAATTTGTTTGCCTGGTTGATCCAGACCCACCGGACCGCGTAGTCGCGTGCAATGCGCGGAAGACTTGTTGTTTCTGACTTGCCAGGCAGGCGTCTCCTAGCTCAAGGGCCCATTACTCGCATCTTGCAGTCCTCGATTTGAGGGAATGTTGGGGACAACTTTGCATATTTCCATTTTTCCCTCCGCCCAACAATGTCAACACCTGGTCAACAGGTGGGACTTTGACTGACAGGAGAAGGAGTGTTGAAGGCCATCCCCCCATCCCCCCTCCTTCACACCACCACAACACTATGGAGTGAGTCATGTTCTGGAACACGGGTTGTGGATGAGTGGAGATCTGAAAAGTTCATTGGTTCATTTTGAAATTAAACTTGACATGTGTATTTTTAGGTTTTTGGCACTATTCTAGGAATAGGTAAGTATGGTGATTACTCCACCTGAGAAGTTTGACCGTTTTGGCAACGTTTGCCCACATTGTGAGGGTTTGTTTGACAGAAATAGTGACCAACCAAATAAAGTTGGGCGATACCCACGTTTCCATATCATGGGGGCAATTGAAAATATCGCAATATCCAGTAATATTGTCTCGGCAGTCATTTATGGTCTTTTCCAGGCGGCTATGAAATTTCTTGTACATTTTGAAAACGATAAAAATGAACATATTCTGTTTCATATCGAATTTGCTAGAACTATATAAACTGGTACATGCCAGTCAAAATGGCGTTGTAGAATTTTTCAGACGTATTGGCGATAATCCTGATATTGTACATGGTATTGGTGATATTTTGAAATTGCGATATTTGTTAATTACAAACAGTTTATAATCATATTTAACTGTATATATTTATATTGCTTTCCCCCAGCCTGCCCCATCTTTTAAAAATAAAATGACTGATATAGAACAGACATACTAGTGTTTGTGCTGAAATGAAAACAAAGCTTGAAATGTTATTAATATTTAGATTCATGAAATGGTTTCATTTTCTAGTTAGTGTTCGCTTTCTTGAACTAGTGTCTTTTAATCAAATTAGATTCTTCACATTTTGAAAGCTGTATTAAACATTCGATTGGTTTATTCCCAAACCAACATCTAGAATCTTTTAGCAGTATCTGTGTAAGTCTCTTAATTTACAACATTCCAAAGGGAAATGGAATCAAGTGCTTTCTTTTATATTTTTGGAATTCAAATTTGCATTCTGGAGAGAAAAAACAGTATAAATGTCTATCTTCTTTTTTTGCTTAAGTCGTAATTTTTAAAGATCAATGATGTAAAATGTGTAGCATCCAAACTATCCAGCGAGGGGCAACTTTTATTGGACTTGTTGACAACATAAGACTAGCCAGTATGACCATGGCGTGTTAAATACGTCATCACTTGAGGTCCATAATGTAGACAGAAGACAGAGTGAGACAACACAGGGTAAAAGAACATGACTAATTACATGAAATAAAATTGCCACATTAAGCCCAGGATAAAAAAACGCATCAGTTATAAAAGCATTTCTTAATACTTACTTATACTTATTATTATTATTATTATTATTATAAAAGGGAGAATTATAAAAGCAATTATAAAAACCTGTCATAACGAGGCAATCATATGGACAATTATAAAATCATTTTAAAATAATCAAACATCAAACTAAACATTTAGATAAAAACGAGACAAAAGATACAAGTGGGAGGTACTGGTAGATCACTAAAATATATTTATAAAACTATATGTGTGTGTGTGTGTATGTATGTATGTATGTATGTATGTATGTATGTATGTATGTATGTGTATATGTTTAAAAATGTGAAGTTAAGGCTTTTCTAATAGGACATAAAATTTGATTCGCCAGATCGATCAATTGAGTTCCGTCTTCCAAAAATGTTGAAATGTACGGTACAGGGACAATTTAACCCTCAAATCGGGATCAACCTTCACGCTGTTGCGTAAGAAAACATTTTCATTATTTTTTTGCTACGCCTTCAATCATTGACTATTTATTTCTGTCCAAACAAACCATGGTGGCGTGGCCATCACCTATCTTTTCAGGGTGAGTAAATGGCAGGTTGTTAGAATATGATGAAATGTTAAAATTGTATCTTTCCCAATGTGTTTTTACAGTGCTTATCCAATTCAAAAGTTCATAACGTTTAGAGTTCAACTTAATTTTACTTAAACATTTTTATATATATATATATATATATATAAATTTTTTTTTAATATATATTAGTTTTGTTAAGCATAGCTAAGAGACAGCATGCTGTACCACACATTGGGTCAGGGGACTTATTTTTTACCAAAGATATATATTCTCTAGGTAACAAAAATGTACTTTATTCTTCTTTTTTTTATAGGTTTGGTTTATTTCATTAAAATATCTGTAAAGCCGCTTTTCCACTTCAGTTATAGACTTGTTCGGCAGGTAGTTCCGGGAAGAATTTTAGGCTGAATATAACTTCCAGTGTCGTTGCTGTATTTTGACAAAATTTTGAACTTGTCGCTTGGGAGCACACACTTATTACGTTATTTAGAAAAGGATAGTGGTATCTTGCGCTGTGCTATTCCACACCCAAATGCTCTAGGGCAGATCTGTGCTCCACAAATGCATGATTCAATAATCTGCGCAACCTGTTCTATTTACTAATTTTCATCCGACTTGCCAGTGAAAGCGGTCATCCCATTGGTCCAACAGAACATGTGACCACTCCGAGTGAGTTATTTCAAGTCGTATTTTCAAAATGTCAGCCCCGTTTTTAAGCGTGTAAACTCATCTATAGCCCGGCTGTACTCTGTTGTGTTGCCTATCTACCGGCCATACTCTCCTCACGAGGCGGGGCCACACCGCCTTGGCTTCCATCCCCACCTCAGGACCTCCGCAGTCCTCCCGCCAAGTGTCTCAAGTCGGGTTATGTTGGTATGGCGAAGACGCTCGTAGAGTGGGCTGCGGAGGTTAAATGGTTACACATTTTTCAGGTTTTTTGTTTTGTTTTTTCAATTGGGACTTTTTCTCAATTTCCTTTCTCCTTCTCTCTCGTCCTCCGTGAAGGAGTTCTGTTAACAACTCTACTGTCCACAATGGATGGCTTAGAACAGGTCTAGCTTTGTAGAGGACATGAGCAATCCGGGTTGGAAAGGTAGTTAGGTAAACTGCTGATGTACTTCTTAAACTGAAATCTAAAACCAAAATAGCTTATTATAATTGCACATTCATCAACGTATTAAACAATAAGCAATGTTATAATAAAGTACTTGGAAAGGTTGGATTTAATGCGTGTCAAAATTGTAATATTAACTTTTCAATCTTGTAGAGTAGCCAACTTTTCAGTGGCCTGTCCTCCAGTCCTGCCTAGATGTTCAGGATACTGGTGATGTATAACTACATTTTTTTTTGTTTTATTTCTGGTTGTTCAACTTTGTTTTGAATACATTTTGTTTAAATGTATTCCACTAGGTGGAAACGGGTAATTATGCAATGTATGGCTTGGTGGCAAGGGATTTTCAATGACCCTATGGGATGGTCCCAAACTTTTTTTTTTCAGTTTTTATGTATGAAAATGCAGCATTGTTGAACAATGGAGATAAGACGAAACGATAGTAGGTCAGAGAAAACACAATGTCGCCATTTTGTATGTACCCTGTAGGAACACAAAGAAAACCTTAGTAATGCACAGAATTTTGATAGTTTTTTTTTTTTTTTTAGTGCTGCCTATTTGCTTCAAATTACTTTAATTGCCTGGTCTTTCGTCTCGTCCCATTGAACGCCAAATTGAAGGTTCGTTCCTTGAACTTTATTCTCCTTGTGTTCCGTTCAGCCGCTCCCCGACCACCCCCAGCCTGATGGCGAGCAACGTGACGAACAAGACGGACCCGCGTTCTCTGAACTCGCGCGTCTTCATTGGCAACCTCAACACGCTGCTGGTCACCAAGGCGGATGTGGAGGCCATCTTCGCCAAGTACGGGAAGATCGTGGGCTGCTCCGTGCACAAGGGGTTCGCCTTCGTCCAGTACGCCAACGAGAGGAACGCACGTGCCGCCGTCAACGGAGAGGATGGACGCATGATCGTGGGTCAAGTCCTTGGTGAGCGCCGGAACCTTGCTGGTAGAAAGAACTATTTAATATTTTACTAATGGATTATTCTAACTAGATGTTTAGAATCAATTTTATTTGGAGGGTTAGGGTTTTCTAGCAATTATTCAAGATTAGTATTAATTTTTTATTTTTGGCATACATTTTGGCATTGGCATAAAATCAGTACATGTAATATGTCAACGTAACATGTCAACATATCAAACAGGGCTCAGAACGTTCAGTAGCATTACTGCGTGTGGGAAGAAACTGTTTCTCAGTCTAGAGGTCTTGGTACGCAGGGCTCTGTAGTGCCTTCCCAAGGGAAGGGGGAGGTGGTGCGCAGGGTGGGAGGGGTCCGCTACGCTGTTGTGGCCAGGAAAAGGTCCTGGTAGGGGGCGCTGATGATCTCAGCTGTTCTGACTATCTTCTGCGACTATCAAATGCAGTGTATTTGATAGGTAATGGAAAGGCGGCAGATATGTTCCGACCGCATATTGCCAAAAAAGGCAATTATTCTATTCGACTTGAGTACCTCGAATTATTGTTTTAGCCCTACAACCTATTTTAATCTATTCATTTAATAATAATTGATTTAACCACCCTCTATTTGATAGTATTTTTTTCCAACATGTTTAATACATGTTGCTCACAATGCCAGTCTACATTCCCAGTGCCATAGCCCCCGCACCCATTCGCTTGGATACTGAAAACTTGTTGTGGAGCTCAATAAACAAGTCTGGTGGGCCAGCTGCAGTCCGCCTCAAGGGCGTCCAAGATAGCCCTCCATGTAGACGGGGCAAAAAAATGAGTCTGAACAAAGCGTGTTGACGGCACCAAAAGTCATATTCAGGGTAGAATTATTATCGGAACTACCCACCAAACTCGTCTATAGTAGAGCCCTACACTCCCGTGGGAATTGCGGGACAAATATTGAAAGCTCATTGCGGGTGCAGGCGGAACGCAGCGAGCACGTTGCGGGGAGCGGAATATATATATATATATTTTAACTTAGCGAGTCTCCACCGGCATGCGGCTCCTCTTCGACCTATTTGGATCGGATACTTATAGCGTTTGTATCCGATTCCGATCTAACGACTACCATTCCTGGTCGCGCCGCTTGTTTACATTTTAAATAAAGTTGCGAATGTGTAAAATCGCAAAAAAAAAATCAGATTCCGTTCTGCTCTTCCGTGTTTGGCTCTGCTCTCCCGATCTCTGGAGACTCAGCAGAGCTCATTTAGTGGAAAAATATACCATACTTCAGAAGTAAATCCTGGTCTAAAGAGTGGTGTATTAACGGAAGTTCCGACTACCGACGTTCGCCTATTGCCCAAGGCTGACCCCCGTTCCGACTCGGAACTCTGAATCCTGGAGGAGTTGCGGGCGGGCGCGGGACTAAAATTACAATTATTTTATTTACTTTTTTTTTGCGGGCGCGGGACTAAACACTGCGCGAGCGGGCGGGCGCGGGACGGGAAAATCGGTCCCGCGCAGGGCTCTAGTCTATGGGGGTTTCTCAACTGGTCTGTAGTGCTTGCCGCGCGTGCGTGCGGTCATATTTCTGGGTCGTCCGAAAACGATTCATACCAAACGTTGTTATATCACGAAACATCAATTAAAGTAATCTTTAAAATACGCCGATTGAATTGGATAACAAATACAACTAAAACACATCAATGTAGATGTTACATAAAATATAATGTGCAATCTAGTATGCAGTAAAGAATATTTCAGAATTATGTTTGTTTTTGTGCATTCGTTTTAGAGAAACATGCATTTCTAATAAAATAGGAGTCTGTAAATTATTGTTTCCAAACAAACATTCATTTACAGTTGCCATGATTACGTCCACTGCCAGTTTTAAAGATTAAACTTGAATCACAGCAACATAAAAAGGAACATGTGTCGATTGAGTCGAATCTCCACAGAGGAAATAGTCACACGCGC
>OMKY01070024.1:0-10284 GCA_900302395.1 Bregmaceros cantori | reverse complement strand
CTTCTACACCACCAAGCATTCCTGGAGGGGAAAGTATGACACACACAGACACACACACACACACACACATACACACACACACACACACACACACACACACACACACAGACTCTCAACGAGATGCACAGACACACCGAGACACACACACACAGACTCTCAACGAGATGCACAGACACACCGAGACACTAACACACAACAAGATGCACAGAGACGCACACAAACACGCAACGAGATGCACAGAGACACACACATTCACACAACAAGATGCACGGAGACACACACATTCACACAATGCTGTCAATATCAACAACGCACGTCACACAAAACGTGCAGCAAAACACAGACACATGAAACGCCTGCAATATCAACAACACACACAGACACACACAATACTGTCAACATCAACAACACACACAAACACACAAAAGACTGTCAACATCAACACACACAGGCACACACTGCAAAACGCCTTCAACTTGGAACAACACAGAGACACCCACACACTATTCTCTCTCTCACACACAAACACAGTTACACAGTATACTTCTGGTATTTCAAAACACAGACAATATCTGTCTCATAACAACCACACATATCAATGGTGTGCATTTCTTTGTGGCTTTTGCTTATACAAAAGTCTAGTGCACCACATGGACTCTGCACGTTGGAAACAAAGTACTCTCACACACACCAGTTAAAACAACACCTTTGCACCATCAGGAAAGGCACACTACGTACACCTTTAGTTCAACACTTCCAACAACACTCATCGTCCCACCTCAACATCACAGCTCTTGAGACCTGTGCTGCCTAGTCAACAGCTCAGACCCCGTCTCAGGAGCGCAAATGGATTCGCCTCCTAAGGACCAGAGTCCCATATGGTTTCAATGTTAAATACAAGAGTTAGACACCACACCCTTTTAATGTAAAAGCTGTGAAGTCACGTCTTTGTCCTCTCGCTGTATTGAAAATGAAAGTACTGCACAACTGCAACATATGGCAGTAGTGGAAAAACTGAAGTTCTTAATTTGGAGCTCTAAAAAAAGAGAATAATTATGTGTATTCTTCCAGGATGCCTCAACGCAAGCCAGCTCTGACTCTGAGAAGAGCAGCGATCCCTTGAGGGAAGCTGTGTTGGGCGATGGTCTCGCAGGCTTCTCCAACCAGGCCAGACATCAGGTGAGCCATGGACATAGAATAGGTTCCTCCACTGCTTCTGTAGACCACCTTTTAACTCATCCCGTGCCAAGACATTTTCAAATTCAGCACGTCCCAGTGCCAGTGTTTTTTCAACATGTTTTTTTCAAGACCCATAGAAAAGTAGGTTCTGTGTCCTTGTCAACAACACACATATCAAATGAAACCCCAGACTTTCCTTTATCATCAGAAAATAAAGTTTGTTTCTATCTGTTTCCATTCTTTAGTTGTAGTCTCCAGAACATGGGTTGGTCTCACTAAAAATGCTGATTTCTGACAAAGTCCTGTAGGTGCAGTATCGATTCCGTCCACCAGGCAGCATATAGCCACCTTTCGGCCTCCTCTTTTTTAAGAAAATAAAAGCCGAATATGCAATGTTCTGCAGGTCTGCTTCCCTGATCTCTCACCCCCCGCCCCCCACTCCTCCTTCACCCTAACCCTGCCAATAAAATTAGAGAATGATGCCTGTGCCCAAAAAATGAAGGAGCAATTTACTGCTATACAAAAAATTGTGATGAATCGAGCTAACCTTAATGGGGCATTTACTGTTATACCGCGGCTCATGTGGTAAACTTGAGTTGTGCTTGCAGGCCGCACCAATGATTTTTAGTTCAAACTTTTTTTTATTTTCATCACACAATGTAAACTAGGCCTATGCAGTTGTCACACTTGCTAACAATTTATCCCAGAAAGCGTAATTTTTGGAGGGCAAAGCTAGAAGTTAGAAGTTATGGACCAAACAAAAATTTAGCCAACCTGAATTCAGCCATCTTGCAAGATTCAAGATTCATTTTAATTTGCTATATTGCATATACAAGTACATACACATGGACTTTTAGTTGCGCACGCAACAACTCTCTTAGGATCAGCAGATAGTGAACAGGTCAACAGGTCAATAACATAAGAAGAAATAACAAAAGTAACAAAAAAACACATAAGTTATAACGTGGCTCTGGCATAGAGTCTATATACATGTCAGAAGCATCACTGTTTGAGGGAAGAAACGCTTTTTCTGTCTCCTCCCTTCCCGAGGGGAGGAGGTAGAAAAGGTGATGCGCTGGATGGGAGGGGTCGGCCTCCAAAATCGAATCAACTCATGAACCTACCAGAGTGCATTAACTCTGTGACAAATCCATTTGTTCAAAAGTGATTGCGTTAACAAGAGCAACTAACACACCTCCATTCACGTTAATGGATCTGTGTCTACCACAGCGTCCTCCCCTCGTCGGCTTGTTTGTGATGTTTACCCATTTCCAGTTTCAACAAATCCTATCCAATAAAGATAAAAAACGGCGTTGACACCAGAAACAAAACAAAAAAACAACAACAAAAAGAGGAATCAGATGCCGCCGTTATACAAAAATTATCTACCTGTGAAGCCTCATCTCTCTCAGAGGAACATGGGGGATAGTATAACAAGTTTGGGGGTCGGAGGGGGATGATGTCGGTGGAGGATCATGATGTAGTGGGTGATGGTGGGGGCGGATCGGGGGTGTGGTACCACTGGACCGGTCCTTTCTGGACGGGTGGCGCCCGCTCACCAGACCTGAAACAAGGAGAAGCATGTTGGAAGAGATTGCTGGTCATTTGGGTGATCAGAAAAAAAGACACACACAGACACACACGGCTACTTGTGTCCATGTCCCTAAAATAATTACACTTGTTTCTCATGCACACACTCGCACGGCTTGCACCTGCTCGCACACACGCACACCCCGCGCGGCGCACGCACACATACACACACACACACACCCTGTACACACACCATGGGCTCGTACCACCAGCTGTGGGTTCATGCATGCCTGGGGTTCAGCCAGTAGCTAATTCCCTGCTCCACGAGTGCACTTCATCAACAGGAAGGAGTCGCCGCTTTGATCTCCAGCGCCGCGGTCTCATCGCTCGGGCAGCGGACAGGGAGGGAGACTGAGGCGTCACGCTCCGTGCCTCTGGAACACATTCATTGATGTGTGTTTGAGTTATTTAGATACTGTCTGTCGGGCTGAAACCGTTATTATTATTTTTTATTTAAAGTCTTTTTTTTTTTCGGTGTGTAACGTCAGTTTAGATAAGGTGTCTTCACACAGGAATATGTCTAGAGGGTTCATTTATTAAGCTATACTGGACATTAGCCGGGTATCGGCTAGCTTAGATAAGTTATGAGCTAAAGCACGAACAAGCCGAACACACATTTCAGGAAGTACCACTGATTTATAGCCAATAGGAGAGGACATCCGATGATGTCACAGCTTGTAGCCAATCAGGATAATGCAGGCATGACTCTACAAGTTACAGACGATGGCGGCACAGCAGAGTCCGTTCAAGTGAAGAAAAGTAATTCTGGACACAGTTCTCTCTCCTTTCATGACAAGTGGCCAACGAGGTGCTTGAGTGATTTCTTATTACATTATTTTGTATATTATTTATGCTGTTGCGATACATTTACGACAATGTATATCATATCTTTTGTCATTTCTATTTTTCAGTTCTTACGGCATCAAAGGAAACGAATAAACGCCCGTTCCAAAGAACGACTTGTGTTTCTGTCCTGGAAGGAGTAACGGACAGTGTGAAAAGGGGATGATAGAGCAGAGACTAGTGGACGTCCAGTATATGACAAGGAGAAGAAGCAATCTCATGGCGATGTATGCTTAGAGAAAAATGCATGTATTTAATTCCAAAAATAAAATAGATGCCGGTGCTGTACTGAATTTTTCCGTCAGGTGAGCCATATGCCGCCTCTCGTGCCACATGAGACGCTGTATGGCACCATCTTGCCGATTACGCATTTTTGTCAGAAATCAGCATTTATAGTGAGCCACCCTTGTTTTGGAGGCTATAACTAAAGAATGGAAACAGGTAGCAACAAGCATTTTTTTCTGATGATAAAGGGGAGTCTGAAGTTTCATTTGCTATGTGTGTTGTTGACAAGGACACAGAACTTCATTTTCTATGGGTCTTGAGAAAACACTCACATGTTGAAAAAAAACCCTGGCACTGGGACGTGCCGAATTTGAAAATGGCTGGCACTCCATGAGTATATTTGGTGATGTGCGAGTGTAAAAAATGTCTTTAGAGTAGACGAGAGTGCACCAAACTCGGGTCTTACCATAAACACGATCGGACACCATTTTGTGATGTCCGTTACTCAGACAGTACCTCAGACACTTCCTTTTCTAAAGGAATACAAATAAACACATCTTCAATAAGACCTTTTCTCTGCTGCTACCACTCTCTCCTGCATTCACCGTGGCGTGTGTGCGGCGCATGCCACACCGCGGCGACAAAAAGAGGAGTTTTTTTTTTCTTTTTTCTTTTTATCCTGATGCACATGGCCCCAGACGTCTTTTTAGGAAATGGAACTGGCGAGCGCCAAGGGCACGCCAGCCACCGATCCTCACCACTCCCTCCCCCCGACAGGAGTGTTGTGAGTGAGAGGAAAGTGGGAAGCTTTGCATGCCGAGCTGTGCGCGCGTGTTCATGTTTGTGTGTGTGTCTGTTTGTGTGCGTTTGTTTGTGTGTGTCTGGGGGAGCAAAATGGAGGGTTGTGTTTGGGGTGCGTGATTCACTGTTCCTTTCACCTTGCTCCTGAATCCGCACAATCTCTTTCCTCCGTATAGTCCCCCCCTCTCTTCCATCCACTCGCTTTCTCACACTCACACACGAGCACTGTAGCACTCTTTGCTACATTGGTGTTTTGTATTTAAGGGACCATTATAGAGGACTTGGTGTGCTTCTGCTGTGTGTGTGTATGTGTGTGTGTGTGTGTGTGAGTGAGTGAGAGAAACTTCGGCTGTGTGTGTGTGTGTGCGTGGGTTGTGTGTGTGTGAGCGAGAGAGGGAGAGCGACTTCAGCTTTACTGATTTTGAACAGAATATGCTTCAATCTCTCTAGGTCGTCCTCAGACGAGCCTTCCATCGTAGCCTCCAGTCGATCCTCCATACATTTGGCCAGTTCGTTGGTGCTATGGACTCCCGCGTCCTTCTTGAGCATGTCCACGAATGTTAGGGCGGGGCGTCCTCTGGACCGGTGCCCATGTGTAGGTTCCCATAGCATCAGTTTGCTGGCTGGTAGCTCTTTGTGTCTTTGGCAATGTCCTGCAAGTCTCATTCTCCTTACGGCAATCTTCTCGCTCACCCTAGGTATTCCTTCATAGAGGATTTTGTTGGAAACAGGTGCACTTTTGCTGGTGTTGAGCACTGCACGCAGCATCCTTGTGTAGCACCCGTCTAGGGACCTCTCCAGGGATGGTTTCAGGGTCCAGCGTTCACTGCCATAGAGGAGAATGGATTCCACTGTTGCATAGAAGAAGCTGAGTTTGATTTGTCGGGGGAGGTTGGAGCTCCATACACTGGCCATGTCATTCAGGGCCAATACCAAGTATTAGTCACATAAACACAGAACTGTGTGTGTGTGTGTGTGTGTGTGTGTGTGTGTGTGTGAACCTATGTCCATAACCTGATAACTAACATGTTTGATATTTAAACGTGAGGGGAAGTTGACTTCGTTTGTGCCCAACGCATCCCGTCAACAACACCAGAGCAGTTACCGACTCCTCCTCCAGCACGGCCTTCCGTTCCAGATAAAAATAAGTCACCTTTAAAATACACATTAAATCTTTGCTTCAGAGGCCCACTAGACATCAATGTTTTTCCCCAATTAGATTGGATTAAGAAACAGACTCAGTGGATGACTTCAAGGCCCAAATCCTCCGGTTCACGCGGCGTTTAACCTTCCACAGTGATGCTGACGTTTTAAACCCATATTACCTGTTGTTGCTGTTCAGCTGCTGTAGTCTGTGTGCATTATCTGCATTTTATTTTTATTCCCTGTGCTCCCGAACACACAATTCACCCACCACACACAGCATCTCAATTCCATCATTTCCCTCGTTATTTTTTAACTGGCAAAAACATGATGTCCTAGTGCTGGCTCTGTGGTGCGGTCCGTAAGACACCCTGCACACATATGGTGCCTGTGACTTAGTTGACAAGTAAGTTCTCTTCCCATTGCGACCTGCGATGCCTTCCCCGGTGTTCCATCGATAATCAATTCAATTGAATGAAAACACCCTCTCCTGCTCTCTCATCTCTCTCCCTTTCTCTCTCTCTCTCTCTTCACCCCCTCTCCAGCTCTCTCTCTCGCTCTCTTCCCCCTTTATCTTTCTTTCTTTCTTCAACCCCTGTCCCCCCTCTCTCTCACCATCTCTCTCTCTCCCTTTTTCCATCTCTCTATCCCCCTCCTTCTTGCTCTCTCACCCTCTCTCCATCTCTCACACTCTCTCACTATTTCTCTCTCTCCCTCTTTCCATCCCTCTCTCTTCAACCCCCACTCCTGCTCTCTCTTCTCATCTCTCTCTTTCCCCCTCTCCCTCCTTCTCTCTGTCTCTCCCTCTCTTTCAGTCCCTCTCTCTCTCCCTGTCTCTCCCTCCCTCGCCCTCTCCCCATCTGTATTCCCCCTCTCTCTCCTTCTCTCTCTGTCTCTCTGTCTCTGTCTCTCTCTCTTTCTCTCTCTCTCTCTCTCTCTCTCTCTCTCTCTCACCCTCTCCCTCTCTCGCTCACCTTCTCTAACACCCCTCCACTCACGCCTCCTCTGCCGACCCCTCTTGACACCACCACTACCATCGACCACCCTCTCTGGCAGCTCCGCCAGTTGTCCTATCAAGTGTAACGTGGCGGGGGCCCCCGCGTAGTGCAATTAGAAGGGCCTCTCTGGCAAGGACTCGTAATGAAGCACATTCTAGAGTTAGCAGCACACACACACATATAGAGACACACACTCACACGCGGGCCCCTAATGGGACATCATTATTGTCAAAGAAACAATGTAAATGGAAATGAACATACTCATTAGCCATTCGCCGAGAGGAACCTTTGGCGCACTCTTGCTGCTACTCGCGGCAGCGCAACCCAACGCAATATGCCGCCCCCTACATCCACCCATAACCCTGGTTTTATATCTCCCTACTTGACTTCTGCTGCTGGTCTGTTTGTTTGCCTTTGTCTGTGTGTGTGGCTGTGTGTGGCTGTGTGTATGTCTGTGTGCATCTCTGTGTGTGTGTGTCTGTGTGTGTGTTTATTGGTGGGTCTGTGTGTGAACTTGGAAAGTGCATACATGTCTGAAGAGGAGACAAGAGTTTATAATGTATTGAAAGTGTCTGTGTGTGTGGTTTGAATTCCAACCAAGTGTGTGTGTGCCTGTGTGTGTCTATGTGTGTGTATGTGAGACTGTGTGTTTGCGCGGCATGTTTGCTATATATTTACAGACCGATGTGACTTGAATGGTCGGCGATTAATTAATCAGTCACTAAGCAATTATAAAATTAATCAACATGCAACAAATTGCATAATCCTTAATCGCCAAAGAATATTTTTTTTGCAGTTTTGTGGTGATGCTTTGCTCTATTGAGCCACACACATTTGATATTAATTGATAATTTCTCAAAATATGAAACCAATATGAAGACAAACATCAAAATATTATGCTGTGGATTAATTTTAATGATTTTGTGTCAGACTACATGTAACAGATGTTAAACGGTCATATTCAAATTTCTCAATACACAGTGGTTGAACCGACAGCAATAGGCTGAACAGCCAATTACCGAAGGCAATCGACTGCTTATGAAGTGCCCTGTTGTGCAATGTCTGGACAGTCATGGTGCTCTAGCTCTTATTCCAGCCGTTGTCGTAACTTGCACGTGATCTACTTTTGTTATTTAGGAAGAACCAAATTGTACTTTTTGACAAGTTGACAACATTCATCTCTTGTAATTGTCGCTCCCTGTGAATATTTTCAGTACGTTTTGTAAAGGTACTCAAAAGGGATGTGGATTTTTTTGTAATATTTTGTAATTTATTTGGATTAAAAAAATTACATTTGTAAAAATATCCAAATGATTGATCAACTAATTGAATCTCTCGTTGCCCTTACAGTTGACTGTGAAGTGAAATGGAAAATATGTCTTTATGTATACACATTAGTTTGGGGAGAATCTGAAGAAGTTGAACACTGATTTGAATACGTATAGCTGTGTGTGTGTGTGTGTGTGTGGGTGGGTGTTTGTATTTCGGTCTCTGCTCATGTGTATCTGTGTCTGTGTATTCATGTCTTTGTGTGTGTATATGTGTATCATGTGTATCCATGTGTGTGTATACACATTTGTGAGTCTTTGGGTGTCCATGTGTATCTGTGTGTATAGTTGTGTATCTGTGTGTGTGTGTGTACATTTGTATCTCTGTGTGTAGATATGTATCTGTGTGTTTTTACATGTGTATCTGTGTGTAGTTTTGTATCTGTGTGTGTGTGTAGTTGTGTATCTGTGTATGTGTCCATGTGTATCTGTGTGTCTGTGTGTGTGTAGTTGTGTATCTGTGTATGTGTACATGTTTATCTGTGTGTGCAATTGTGTGTCTGTGTGTGTTTATATGTGTATCTCTGTGTGTAGTTGTATTAATTGTTGTTGATCCAGGTGTGTCAGAGCGTGCTAGCAGCAGTTGTCAGCAGTGAAGCGATCCTCTCTCTCTCTCTTGTGGAGGACACTGACTCCTTGCATTACAATGACTGATGGAATCACTCAACAACTCAGTACATTATTCACATAAAAAAATACTCTGACTGCGCCCCCTGTTGAGGTACCCTTTTATAATAAGGGGTGCAACGAACTAATCACTGAGCAATCAATTATGAAAATGATTAGCAACAAAATGAATAATCGTTAATCACCAACAAATTGATTCAGTGTTAACGTTTGCAATTTTTTATGCTGACTCTTCCTTCTATTGCTGCACGCAATTTTGTGCATTTATTTATTTATCGATTTTGTCAGAAATCAGTATTTTTAGTGAGAGCTACCCATGTTGTGGAGACTATTACTAAAGAATGGAAACAGGTAGAAACAAAGAAAAATTCTGATGATAAAGGAACGTGTGATGTTTTCTTTGCTATGTCTTTTGTTGACAAAGACACCAAACCTAATTTTCTATGGGTGTTGAAAAAACACTCACGTGTTGTAAAAACCCTGGCACTGGGACGTGCTGAATTTAAAAATAGCTGGCACTGAATGAGTTGATCTTTAGAATTTCATTTAAAAATATATATATATATTCTTATTTATATTATTATTATTATTATTATTATTGTTATTTTATACGTCATAATTTCCATTCTACACCCTCCCCACCTGAAATAATACATCTGTGTGACTAGTTGAAAGCCTGGTTCTAAGGTGGTAGTAAAAGCTCTGTCTCTCCTCCAGGCAAAACGCGTCCAGCGGTCCCGCTCCCTGTCCCCGACCAGCTGTGAGGGACAGAGGAGAGGAGGACGGAGACGAGGAGACCAGAGGACGCTGGAGCTGGAGGAACTACTGCAGGTTAAGGTAGGTTCAGTTATATTGATCAGATATGGGCAGAGTAGCCATAAGAATATTGTTACCTCAGCAAAATATGACACAAGTAAAAGTAAAAAGTTGTCAACTAAAATTTACTTCACAAAAAAGTTACTTAAGTAGCAAAAGTACTGAGTAAAAAAAAAAGAAATGAATTAGGGCAAATTCTCTTTTCAAAATGTAGTTGGACCCCCCTTGTTGATTTACAATCCGTGGAAATCCCCCCGCTTTTCATATCCCCATGGCAGGAGTAATATACAGAGGGACTGAGAGAGAGTGCATGAGAAGGCACGCCTGAGGGCGTATTCAAACCAACGTGTTTGTCCCGGGTCCGACTCGTTTTAACCGAGATGGAACTCGTTTCTGAGTTGTCCCGGTTGGTATGAATGCGCCAAGCGGGTCTGAGTCCGCGCTAAATCATCCGAGACGAGCCCTGCTCATCGAGGTGGGCCGAGTCCGAGATTGAGCGCGCGTCAAACGCGCCCGGACTCGGGGCAGCTCGGTCTGAAAGCGATTACTCTTTGACCCGCATATGCGCGAACGCTGCCTTATTTTTAACAGCACAGTAACGACAGCGCAGCTGTGTTACGTCAACTGCATCTGCTTGCATGGTAGAAATAATGATACAATCATTATCAATAAGACAACATATGTGTCGGATCGCTGTACAATATTTAAATATGTTAAATACAACAGCGTCTTAA
>OMKY01070008.1:0-10946 GCA_900302395.1 Bregmaceros cantori | reverse complement strand
AATCGATTAATCGCCAGCGATTCATTGTTTCCTTGTTTGGCCCATTCTCCGCCCAAACGTGTTGAATATCTGTTGTTCCCAATACTTGTCTCCATTCCCAGTGTCATGGCCCCGCCCATTGTCTTGGATAATACTGTTAAGCATGTATTGACACATAACAATGACACATAATGGGTGAAAACACAATAAGTTAGCACGGAAGAGTAGGCTCTTCCATGCCATTACTAAAAAAATGGAGATGTTAGCAATACATGGAGATAGCAAAACAACAAAAGGTTTGCAATATTAATATTGCACATTTTTAATAATTAAAATTTCAGGTTAATAATCGTTCTGATTTCAAAAGGAAAATTAGACGATTCATCGTCAGTAAAAAAGACTGAATCACTGAATAAATTGGTTGCCACCAAGTGTTAAATCTAGGCAAGAGGTGGAATTTTGGGAGGACCAAAAAAAAAACTTTCATGACAGCCAGTTCCCATGCAAACATTCAAATAGTGACTTTGTCTACGTCACCTTCAACTAAAACAGGCTCTAATTTATTCCAACTAACATTCCTATTATAGCTATTAGCTCATTGATTGCCAACCTTTCACTAGGGCTTTGCAAAAAATTGAAATCGGCTCATTTTGTACAAATAACTTTTGAAAAGGTGAAATCGACAAATCAGATTTATTTTTGCTGGTCTGGTTTCAAGTTATAAGGGTGAATAAATATATATAAATAAACATATATAAATTGATAATTGTATTAATCCTAAGCCATTTCCAAAAAGGGCCGCCATTGTCAAAGTTTGAAATATGAAACTTCTAGTTTTGATATATTTTGTTGATATGTATATTTTGTGTTTTTTTTTTTTCTCCAAGAAATCGTAATCGAAAATCGAGATTTCAAAGACAAAAACCGGGATTATATTTTTTAGCAAAATCGTTCAGCCCTACCTTTCATCAGATGTTTTTTTAAGATGCCAAATGGAACAAGAGAGAAACAAACAATTTTCCCGAATGAAAGACTCTGATCTTTCCTTTTGGTATGTTTGGTGTTAACACAGTCAGATCACATAATATTGTGTGACTCTTGAAAAAAAACTCCTCCTCTGTGGAAATGGCTGGCAGTGAATGAGTTCAATTGAGTTCAATTGAGTTATTTTTTTTTCACAACATATGAAGTCCTAGAACTTGATAGAAATGAACACCAGACTCCAATGGAGAATGGAGCATCCTTCTTTAAAAACATATATATTTTTTTATATTCCGTTCAGAGCATTTTCAGCTCTATTCAAGATTAACTAGAAAGGGAGCAGACAATGCAGCAAAGCTGTCATTGGGGTAGGGGAACTCACACCTCTCTGCGCCACCAAGGCATATGTGTGCGTTGTAGTGCACTCCGTCTGTGCAGACTGAGCTACTACGGCAGCACACATCTGTTTTTCGCTCTCAAACAGAAGCGTTGCAGTGTGTGGAAGGTATGGACCACATCACCCAGCAACTGGTTCCTGCATCCTGTGCGGTTGCCATGGCTATCCCGGCTGCAGCGTGGTGCGTCTCTTCTCTGCTGTTACCATGCCGACAGCGGTGATACCAACACCCTCCGCCTCTGTGCGTTTTTTAATAAGGACTGGCAGCGTGTGTGTGTGTATGTGTGTGCGTGCGTGTCCGCACATGTCCGCGCGTGTGTCCGTGTGGCACGTGAGCGCACTTTGAGGAATGCCGTGTTGTTTCAAAGTGTTGCTGTGGAATTCCTTGTGTCGGGATGACGGGGCCGGCTGTCTGCTCCCAGGTAGCAGCGCTTCCCCATTGGAGCGTCCACCTTTTTCGTACACTTTTATTCTCGTATTGAGCTCTCCGTTTACCGTTTCAGCAGCATGACATGGGGTTGAGTGCGCTGTGTGATGCTCAATTGAAGCAAAGTTGTGCTGAGCATTCCTTGAAAGAAAAAAAACGACTCTTGAGGTATTTCTCAAAAATCTATTTTTTAATTGCATACTAGCGATACAACAGTTAACTAATCATAGTCAATTATACAATTAACCCTTAGGAGCACCTAACGCTCCCCCATTCTTAGTTATGGCGCTGTGGTTTCGATCACAGCATCCGCAGTGCCACAATTTCTCCTTCCTTCAACCAACCTGGTCTTCAACCAACTTTCCGACTAATCCTATCGAATAAAGATGGAAAAATGGTGATGATGCGGGAAAAACTATAAATACTAATAACTCTTAGGTGCTAAGAGTACTTATTCGGTTTTTTGATATTATTCAGAACTTTGATATCACAGACGTTTTTTTTTTAAAGATTCCTCAGATTGTGTAGATCACTTTGCACCTCTTGCTTAACCTAAGGTAAGGTAAGGTGACTTCATACCCGAAGGTAGATTTGTTTGCAGATAAAAGCATGATCTCAAAGACAAAAACTCACAGTGCCACAGAACATTAACAGACAGATACAAACAATGGATAAAAAAAAAATAATAAAAGCATAAGGGTTAAGAACGCTGCTCCAAGCTAGCCTCATACATAGTTTTGTTGCTGTGACTTAGATCACAGCACACGCAGCACCGTGAGATTGCTTCCTCTCACGGTCATACAGTGCACGTCCACTAGTCCCCGCTTTCTCATCCGGGTTTCACTTTAACATTCTCAATAAAATGATGCTTACAGCAAAGAAAATAACTTGAAAAAAACAAACCCAATCATTTTCATTACATTTCAATTAATTTATTTTTAGTTCAGGGCTGCAACTAAAGATTGTTTTGATCATCGATTAATTGGTGATTTTTACTGACGATTAATCGATTAATGGTTTCATTTTTCAGTTAAAATCGGACCGATTATTATTGTGAATTATCATTAACAATTGCAATATTAATATTGCAAACTTTTTTCTGTTTCGCTTTCTCCACTCTTTGCTAACATTTCCATTTTTTAGTATTGGCATGGGAGATGCTAAATTCTAACACATTGGATTTTCACCCAAGGCTACGTGTTGTCTTTATTGTATCAGTGCCATAGCACTGGGACTGGAGACTGGCAACAAATATTAAACTTTGAGCGGAAGATGGGCCAAACAACGATTAATGATTGACAATTCATCGATTATCAAATTAGTTGGCACTTATTTCAATAATCGACTATCATCGACAAAATGATTAATGTGGCTTTAATTTCGTTAGCTGTGAGTAAGGAGTTGTTAATTATTTCTAAAAGCGGCTCAGACTATTCTGAGCTGCTGCAATGTCTGCTACAGGTGTAGAGCTGTCAGCTTCTGGCTGAGAATTACAAATTCTGTGTTGGGTCTAATTGGTTTGCCCTAAATGGAGAGACAGGAGTTCTGTGCCGCGTCTCAAACGGCGCACTTGTTTACAAATGTATTTTACTTTTACTCTAGTAAGGAATCTGGGTACTTTTGCTGTGAATATCATGTGATGTTCAAGATTCAAGATTAATTTAAAAAAAACATGGAATTTTACTTGGGTATGAAACAACTCCCTCAAGATCAACATAGAATCAGCACGTGTAACCTGTCAACATATCAAGCAGGGCTGCCTCCTGCATTCAGTAGCATCACTGTGCGTGGGAAGAAACAGTTTCTCAGTCTAGAGCTCTCAGTACGCAGGGCTCTGTAGCGCCTTCCCGAGGGAAGGGGGGAGAAAAGGAAGGTGGTGTGCAGGGTGACAGGGGTCCGCTACGATGTTTTTGGCCCGGTTCCTCACCCTGTCCTGGAAAAGGTCCTGAAGGGACCAAAGAGCTGATCGTAAACCTATTTTGAAGGTGTCTTTGATGGTGAAAAATTTGGTGAAAGTAATGGTATGTGCGTTCCACATCTCACACAGCCTGTAAGATTTCACGGCTGGTTGACGCGATGAACCCGTTGAACCTGCTGTATGTTTGAACACGTCCGACCCGCTGTGCATGTGAGCCACATAAAGGCAGGAGCTTGCCAATGTACTTATTGGTCGAGGGAGGCGTGCGGGAGGCATGCATACCAATGAGTCGAGCCAACTCATTGTCTTTGATGGGAGATGCACTGGAGTTTTTAACTTTGCAAACTCTTTGCGGTTTCGCTATCTCCATGTATTTCCATTTTTTAGTATAGTCATGGAAGAGCCTACTCTTCCGTGCTAACTCATTGTGACAACATACAGTATATTCAACATGTTTGAGCATAGATTGGGCCTAACAAGTAAACGATTAATCGCTGCAGATTAATTGTTATCAGATTAGTTGACGATTATTTCGATAATCGATTACCATTGATTAATTTGTTGCAGCTCTAGTCTGGAGATCTTGGCATACCAGGCTTTGAAGCACAGGAGGGAAGTTCAAAATGTTCAAAAAGGTATGAAGTCTTTGTCAGAATTCTGGACTAGACTTTTTTTGGTGGATCTGGAATGCTGAATTTTGTCATGTGAAAGAAATATGCTGAGATTATTTCTTGTTTAAAACATGATTCATGATGTTTCAGAGTTATTAATACATTGGCTGTGTCCAAAATCGCTCCCTATCCCCTACTCCCTACCCAGTACCCACCATATAGTGCACTCAATTAACAGCAGCGGCCGAGATTTCAGACACTAGAGTTGGCGCTGTCAAAATGATTCTAAAATATAATTATAAAAATATAATTATAAAATTTAACTATCATCAGAAAAAGTCAAAGGTACTTACATTCATTCAAGGATTTGCCGCAGTTGGTCGTTTACTCCCGCCGTGCCATTTTTTAAAAGTTTAGGTCATTTTTAAAACGTCTCGCAAAGCATTATGAGTTATATTGCTTCGTCTAGGGTACATCCGGTGCTCACTACTTTTTGCGGTGCATTGTGGGATACTTTCAGTGCACTATATAGGGCACATGGATAATTCGGACACCCCTACAAAATGGCGTGTGCCCCATATAGTGCACTATATGGGCGATAGGGAGCGATTTCAGACACAACTAATGTACCAGAGGGGGGACTGGAGTCACATGACTTGGACTCATGTCACATGACTTGGACTCGACTCACAAAAAATGATAACTTGATGCTTGACCCACTTGGTCCAAGGACTTGAACTTTAATTGGACAAAAAATGAGGCAGAACACGGCGACGTGACAAGACCGGAAGTCATATTCAGCCTTGAATTCTGACCGGAACTACCTGCCGAACTCGTCTATATGTCTATATTGATGTGTTTGAACGGAGTTGCTGACTTTTGCGCACATTGGTCATATTCTTTCTTTCTCTCTGTTTTCACATCAGGTCTGCTGATGTAATGTGTTCCCTTGACAACCAGCCTGGGAGCTGACGGTGCCCTGCAGAGGGAGACCAGGCCAGCGTACATCAACTCCATCCTCCACACCAGATACCTTAATACAACACCCTCCTCTCCACGAGACCCGCCACCATGTCCGGTCGCCGCAAATCCTCCACGCCCTGCATGGTGCAACAGAACCGGCCCAAGGAGGATGAGGAGGCTGTAGGAGCGGAGGAAGAAGATGAAGAAGAGAAGCAGCAGCCAATGGTGATGGAAGAAGTGGCCCAACAAATGCCAGCGAGCTCGGCAGTCGTAGAAGAGAGGAACTCTGAGGATGCCTCAGCGCAGTCTTTGCCGCGCAAAGATTCTGAGTCTTTGGACAAAAAGGAGGAAACGCCAGAGCAACGCATTGCCGTCGAGATGAACGGAAGCAACGGGGATGACGAAATGCTGGGCCTGGAGGAGGACGCAGACTGCGGAGGATCCTCTCAAAAGGCCCGGGACTACACATGTAAATACTGCTCCTTCTCCACAGCCAACCTGGCAGACTTTAAGGCCCACGTGGATGAGCTGCACCCGAACGTCATCCTGAACCCACTGTATGTCTGCACGGCCTGCAGCTTCAGCACCCGGCGCTTCGACTCACTCACGGAACACAACGAGGCGCGACACCCTGGGGAAACCCGCTTTCAGTTCAGGCGGGTGACCTCGTCTCAGCAGACCGTGTTAGAGCAGACTATCGACTCTCAAAGCCCGCCAGATCCTCTGCAGGGTGGCAACAAAATACACCTGGTCTGCAGCGAGCCTGACCCGTCCAGCTTCCTCCGGGAAGATCACCTCGCCGCCCTGAGCGTCAACGGCACTGTCGTCCTCCCCGAGGCTCTGCAGAACGGAACGCCTCATGTCACGCCGCTGCTGCAGCGGCCTCCCAATTTTGGTGCGATGCCAAAGATTGCAGTGCCACTCAACGCCGCCAAGTACAACCCAAGCCTGGACACCAACCCCACGCTGATGTCATCATTCAGCCGCTTTCCCTACCCAACGCACGCGGAACTGTCGTGGCTCACGGCGGCCTCCCGCCACCCGGAGGAGCAGATCAAGGTGTGGTTCACCACCCAGCGGCTGAAACAGGGCATCACCTGGTCGCCTGAGGAGGTGGAGGAAGCTCGAAAGAAGATGTTCAACGGCTCCATGCCTCCACCCCATCACACCTTCTCAGTCTCCCCAACATCTTCGTCGTCTTGTACAACATCCACCCATACCAGGACGAGTCCTTCCGGCTACGCGCTCGTGCGCCCTCTTGTTGAGCACGGGGAGCCCAAGCGGCCTGTCGCAGCGGTGGCTCCTCACTCTGGTGACCCCAAGGACAAAGGTCTGATGGCTCCACCCCCACCACCTCCGCCATTGAAGGATCGCACATCGGTTCACATGGAACCCAAGAGAATCGCGGGCACGCCACTCATCACCACAGATGCCAAGAGGAAATGCACAGCCGTAACGTCGATGACTTCGCCTTCGCTGGCATCAAACGGGCCGCTGGGACGCCATTACGGCCCTCTGCCCCCACCCATCATAGCACCTCCGTTTAAGAACTACGCAATCACTCCGCCGCCGTCGCTGGTGTCCAAAGAAAAACATCCCATCACGCACGCCTTACTGGCTCCCCACTCCAAATCACCAGGTGCCTCTCACGCCAAGCGTCCCAGTATCATTCAACCGCCGCGGGCCACCAGGCACCCGACCGCGATGGCCCCTCCACCCGCCTTCTCCTCCTCCACCAACAAGCTGAAGGAGCAGCAAGGCACGGAGCCGAAGGCGACGTACCCGCGGACTGACAAGGTGCTCACGCCACTGAGCGAGGCCAACGGGGTTCCTCGGGACCTAGCGCCGCACCACAACGCCAACACGCCCCAGGCCAACCGCAGCACGGGGCAGCAGCAGGCGGCACTCAAGGTCCCCACGCAGTTCCCTCTGCTGGAGAGGATGAAGGGGAAGACGGCGGAGCAGCTGAAGGTGCTGGAGGAGAGCTTCTTGAGGAACAGCTTCCCACCGCACGCGGCTGTGGACGCCCTGGCGGCCACCACCCGCCTCTCACTGCAGGAGGTCCGGAGCTGGTTCTTGGAACGGCGCGCACTGCGGGACACCCTGGAACAAGCGCTGCTCAGTGCCATGGGCAACAAGAAGGCCTACTCTCCACCACAAGGTTACAACAATACAATTCAATAATACAATACATCATTATTTCAGACTCGGGGTCCATTATGTAGACAGAAGACACAGTGAGACAACACAGGGTAAAAAAAACATGACTTAAAATCAGATTACATAAAATGAAATTGCTACATTAAGCCCAGAATAAAAACGCTAAAAGCAGTTATACCAATTATAAAAGACAGAACTACGAAGAAAAAAAAAAAGTTATTTTATATTTATTACAGGATTTTTCATTTATTTTATTTTCTCTTTTCACTTTCAATTTCTATTTTATCTTTCAATTTAGTTTACTACATTTTCTTTTGGTCTTTTTATTGTTTTGTTGAATGGATGAGGTTTAGGATGTCTACAGTTCAAAGCTGAAGAATATAGAGTGAGAGACAATGTCCAGATTCATATGGCAAAGACGTACTTATCTTTGGTGCTGTGCAGGAGTTGGGGGTAGAACAGTGTACAGTGGTTTTAACGCCAGGGCATGGAATGGCGATAGGTGGTAACACTAGGTTTGTAGAATTAAGGAAAATGTAAAAATGGAATACAACATTTTAAGGACATTAATTTAAACACACATTAATTTCTGGGAGAGATAATACATTTTTTTTATCAACTTAGTTTTTTAATTATTTTTGATCGTGGGCTTTGTGCAGTTCTGTCTGGCGAGGTACGTAATGGTGAAATTTAGTGCTAAAAAATGTGTCAATTAGGCAATTTTTGCCTTTTGGTGATAAAATTAACATAACTAAATTAGCAAAAACTCACGGTACTCGCCTCTCTAATTCTATTCTCCAGTCGGTCAACTTAGTTTATTGTTTTTGGAATCATTTTTCATCTTCATTTAATTTGAAGGCATACCGTGAAGATTTTAGTTGGTAAAACCAAATATGTATTTTTTCCAATTAGTTACTTTTAAAATGTACCTGAAATTATGTATCTTTCATCATTGTTGAAATGAAAATGTTTACATTCTTTATTACAATAATTTCATTGTAATGCATTACTAGTCATATATTATATTATTTAAATTCTGTATTATTATATACATTATAGTTGTTTTGTGCTAATTTGTGCAGAGTGCACCATTAGCATATTCATCCTCATCTTCCAATGAATTACAGTTCCCGGTGAGTCACTTCCAAGGAACCACCTTTCCCAGTGCATTCTTGGAATTCACTGGAATCCTATGCAGCCTTTTAGTGATCGATTCTACCACTGGTATTTCTGTTTTGTTTCAGTTAACCACGTAGGTGCCGAGGAACCAATAAGTTCTCCTCTTTTTTTTTTAAAGACAGTTGCCAAGTTGCGACCGTCTTACAACATAGTATGATATGAATGGAGTACGCCTGCGTTTTTCCATTTCGTTTGAGCAGCATTTTGGCTGTGATCATGCTCATGGGTGCGTAGTTTAAGCTTTTCACTGAACTTCGATATCCCAAAGTTGTTGTTTTTTTTTAAGATTCCTATAGAATCTTATAATGATCCTGTTTGTCCCGACCCAATTTGATCACGAGAAGCAGTTGATTACTAAAACCGAATCCACACTTTTTTTTTCAACACGGTTGGCGCACACTGAGAACAGTCCAGTCATGATTTGTATAGTTTCGCTGTTACGTTCGATAGTTTTAGATAAAGGTCGTTGGCAGTGGTCAGGGTGTGCGTCATGTCTTATGAGGAAGTGGCGTCGCTTGCGGGGCGTGGTTATGGATTCAGGATTGCAGTCCGTATTTGTTGCGGACCGGCACACAGTGCGGGTTAAACTGGGTTTTACAGATGCAGACATGGACACGGATAAAGGGCAAGAATAGGGAATATACTTGATAGCTATGGGCCATGTAATTAATTACAAGCTCACCTAGAACAGGGATGAATAGAAACTAGTTTTAAACTTCCGACTGGTATCAGAACAGATGTTATCACAGATATGCAGACTATAGAAATTAGCTGCAGAAACATCTGGGGTTCGTCATTTGACCAGCCGGGCCGTTTCTAAACGACTCTAAAACATACTGACAAGGAACAGGCATGAATTAACTAAGAACAGGATACAGAGCTAACAGGGTAACAGGCATGGCAGAAGTGCACTTAGCCCCAACAGGTTAACAGGCAAAACAGAAGTGCACTAAGCACCAACAGGAAGCAGGCATGAACATGTACAGGTAACAGGGCAGGGAACCAGAGCAGCCTCTAGAGGTGAATGGAATATCAACACTCTAAGTAGGCAGAAACGTAACAAATGGCAGGAACCAACACATGTCAAAACACAAAGACAGGCTGTCTATGCAAACTTGTTGATACTACAACCAACAAGCTAGCAAGACAAGCAGGAAACAAACATAACTTAAACTAGAGCAGACATTGCAAACTTGAAGATACAGCAATCAACAAGTTAGCAAGACATGGCAGGGACACCCAGCAACCAACAGCGTGGCGGTTCATACGTCAATGAACCCGCACAGACAAAGGACTGCTACTTCCTTATATAGGTCTGCACAGGGATCATACTAAACGAGGGAGAACCTGCTGCACTGCAGGCAATTAGCCACCAGCTAGAAGCCAGGACTTAGACCAAGTAACACCGCCCTCTTGTGGACACTAGGGGCGGTTCCTAACACCATCCTCTGATATTGGATAAACAATTGGAATTGGAAATAAACCTGTCGCCATAAAATATATTCTTTGTTTTTTTTGTTTATGGCATAGTGGTTGTAAGACCATTTGGAGGAAAACGCCACCCAGAAATGCACCCCCCTTAACCAGGTCATTGCCCAGGTACCATACCCCCATTAGCTGTGGAATTCTAATTTTAGCACAATCACAATTGAACAAGTATTTCCTTTCTTACATAAACCCAGCATGAAATGATTCCATCCCCGCGTAGGCTGACCCCCCTACCCACAGATAACAACAATATGCTGATTTAAATGCTTCAATTCTGGGACCCGAGCACAGCTGTGATGTTCTCCGTGACTCCGGCGTGTGGGCGTCCTGAGGGCAAAGGTGCGTCTAGTTAAAGCGTTTTCCGCGTGAATAAATCTGAAGAGTTACATCCTCGCCGGTATTGTATTCAAGATGGCGTCGTGGAGGAATATCATTATTCAGTGTTTCAGTGTTTTGGGCCATATTTCTGGAATGAACAAGTAAGTACACACCATGTGCAGTTTGGTATCAATGTGGAGTTCATCCTCTGATGTTGACAGATATGGGCAGAGTAGCCATAAAAATGACTTGAGTAAAAGTATTGATACCTCAGCAAAATATTACTCAAGTAAAAGTAAAAAGTACTGATCCAAATAGTTACTCAAGTAAATGTAAAAAAGTACTCCACCAAAAAGTTACTTAAGTAGCGAAAGTACTGAGTAACTTTCAGTAAAATTAAGATAGAGAGAGAGACATAAAGAGAGACCAAGAGAGAGAGCGAGGGAGAGAGCGCCTGAGAGAGAGACCGAGAGAGGGAGAGGACGCCCGAGAGAGAGAAAGAGAGAGCAAGACCGGCTGAGGGGT
>OMKY01069861.1:2219-26228 GCA_900302395.1 Bregmaceros cantori | reverse complement strand
GGAGGGGGGGGGGGGCGCTGCCGTGCCGACACGAGCGTCGTCTCGTCAACATATAATGTTAAAACGAACGCACAGCTATAAACACACACACACGGTAAGTGCGGCGATGCACTTAAAGGCAGCGTGCATGTTTTTTTATTTAGACAGGAGACAAGAAACTGCGGTTAAAACCGTACCCCTCGCGGTCTATTAACCGCAAGGGGCGCCCACCGCGATTAACCTACATTTGCGGTTTATCGTTCAGCCTTACTTGCCAGGCTACCGAACAACTGGGAAAGCAGCACACTGGAGCACCGACCAGCACCGATAGTTATACAATGATATTAATAAAATCACCCTTTTGTGTATATTCACAGCAGTGTATTCTGTGTGTGTTCTAGTGCACAGTGTGAGCAGCGGCTGAAAGAACAACTTGAGGACGGCAGGAAGGCCGTGGAGCTGGAGGTGTCCAAAGTGAGACGGGTCAGTTCCTGTTATGGTACTCGCACCCAAGGCCCGAGCACAGATAACAACGGGGGCATTGGGACATGTTTTATCCCAAAATATTTGTTTTACATTTTAAAATGAAGCTTTTAAAATTAATTTCATAGAACACATAACATGTTTGGCTGCCTTTTTCCTTTTAGTGTGGTACTGTATTCACAAAATCTTGCATGCCAAGCAGACGTCAAAATTCGGATTCCTTGAAACTTTTGAATTCAACAGTAATCATGGTTCTACGACTTTTCACATTTTCTGATCTAGTTTGCACAGAAGATATAGTAATTCAAACATTGGTGAAAGTTGGTGTGGAAAAGGTTGGCACAGAAATGTAAGTTTGGTTAACTTAATAGAATCGTAAAGGCACAGGATGGAGAGGAGTGACCCATTTTAGTGCAGTCTTCTATGAGAAGAAACTTTGTAAACTGTGGGTGTGTTTTGTTTGAACAGCCCTGCTGCTTGTGTAACAAGGGTGAAATCGGGGTTACAAAGACAGTTATTGCTTCAACAGTAATAGGCTCTACAGCCGATTACCGTAGGGCAACCAACTGTTTATATACACTGTCCTAATGCACACTTAGGTCAGGGTGTTTTCCCAGCCCTCAACTCCTGCTAGCCTGGCGAGCCAGAACTAATGCATCGTCCACGCATCGCACCTCACTAGACACTTTTATTGGGTCTGGTAAAACCAGGGTCGGAAAACGTGTTATCCAGTCACATGCGCAGTAGGAGGTAGTGGGACAAGCGGTGTGGAGGTGTGACAACCAAACTCCGCCAACGTCTTGTGCAGCCCGTACAAACTCCCGCATTCACGCCGATAGGTCGATTGATTCCATTCCGTCGGCGACCCTGATTTTCCCAGACGCAATGCAAGCCTCTAACGATGTTCGATGCATGGACGATGCGTTGCTTCTGGCTCGCCAGGCTAAACTCCTACTGCTCCTGTTGCATGCTGGGAACTCCACCGCCTCCGTTAGGTGCTTCTTATCCAATCATATTGCGTTGCGTGTGATTCTATTGCAGAAACCCCCAGTTCGTTCCACTCTCGCTACACTTAACTCTGTCTCCGTGTCCCTCTCCTCTGCTCTCTGTATGTTCTTTGTCTGGACAGGACAGTAAAATTGTTGCGGACACTCATGTTGTAGCTGCTGAGGGAAAAATGGGTCACACGGTGCCCGCAGCAGCTGTCAATGTTAAAGGTAGTGTCACACACTCACACATCTATACATACATTTACAGTCATTGTATTATGGTTGAGGTCATATTCAGAGCCCAGATTCATTCACTACGGCTAAGTGGGAAAAACAATGGGAAGACTTACGTTCCTAACGTAAGTAGTAGACCTGTTACTTTTTATAGGCTATATAAATAAATATACTCTCTTTTCTTTACACAAGACCGGCCTACAAGAACTACTAACATTAGGTAAAGCAGCCTAATGTAAACACCACCGCATACATGTTGCATTTTGAACAATATATCTTTATACTAACACAACAAGCTAAGAAATTATTATTTACTGACATATACATTTTTTGACTACCTTTTACGTTCAAAAATACTTTTGAGTACATTTTGAGTACATTTCAGAGCCTCTACTTTTTCCGTTGACTTAAGTACACATTTCAGTCAGTACTTTGTAGTCTTACTCAAGTTATTTTTGCACATATGTATTTTACTTTTACTCAAGTAAGAAATCTGAAGAGATTTACTTTTGCCGTCTCTGGGCCTGGCTTATCTGGACGATAAACTACTTACTACTTGAGGTAGATTTACTGTAATCTACCATAATGCATGACAAATCATATTTTAGTTTTGTAGTCAAATGGTTTAAAAAGTTGGTCAAAAAGTTTAAATTACTATTATAAATTGAGTATTACTAATTATTCATGTATTCTTTCAAAGTTCACTCACCTTCTCAACAGGTATTCTTGAATGTTCATTTGATTCAAACCACTTGAATCATGGAAATGAAACACTGCTCTCATTGCAAACCATGCAAGTTCTAGCAGTCTTGATATATTGTTGATAGTGAATAGATAGCTAGATTGTAATGTGGTCTGACTAGAACTGTTTATGTGCCCTCTGTTCTAGTAGTGTTGATAGATTGTTGATAGATTGTTGATAGATTGTTGATAGATTGTTGATAGATTGTTGATAGATTGTTGATAGATTGTTGATAGATTGTTGATAGATAGTTAATAGTTAGATTGTAATGTGGTCTGACTAGAACTGTTCATGTGCCCTGTGTTCCGGAAAGACGAGCTAGGCAAGCCTGGCAGCGATGCTGGAATGCCTGGGATAGAAGACAGTGAAGTGGGCAAAGTGGAGGACCTGCACTTTGGTAAGATCCTAATGTTTCTATTACCTCTGCAATACAGGATGGTTGTCCATTAGACTGGCCAACGGCGTCAGCGCCGTTTTTCCATCTTTATTGGATAGGATTAGTCGGAAACTGGGTTGAAGAGATCGGGGGTAGACATTGCAGACAAGTCGAGCGTAGTCGAACTCGCGGCACTGCGGACGCTGCGGTAGACACAGCGCCACTAACATGAATGGGGTCGCGTTAGGTGCGGTGTCCATAACCACTCAGCCAACGCGGACCCCAAAATGTTTTATTTCTATCAAATAATTTGCCATACACTGCAGGTTTTCAACTCGTATTACAGCCTAAAACCACCCTAAATTTGATGAATTAAAACATTTGGAACACATTAAGTTATTGGTTGAAATTATTTGATTAAAGCTTTTTTAAAGTAATCCAAAAGTAATCCTATGTTGGATTACTTTTGGATTACTCAAAATCTTAATACAATCATCCAGCAAATAATTTAATGACATTTTGGTTGTTCTTAATTTATTTAATTTAGGCTGAATTCTACTTATATTACAAGTCTGAACGCCTGCAATACATAGTGAATTATTTGATAGAAATAAAACATTTCTCAAAAGTAATCCATGGATAATTCAACACTTTTAAACCGCCAATTTTGTGCAAATATCGCTTTCTGCCTGTTGGTCTGACCGCGATGCGACTCCCATAATGTCTGCCGCTCGCAAGCCGTGACGTCGGCATGCACCTATTCTTGTATGTTGTCACATGTTCTTGCGTTCGTCAGAGCACTCCTGATCGGGTTTCTATTGCTTTGACAAATGCAATATTGTCAACGTTAACTTACTATCACGTAATTAGGAACGAGATTGTCTTGACTCGTGGAACTTGGAAGCAGAGGAGACGCACCTCCTCGTTTCAGGCGGAGTTGCATGTACGCAATCCGACGACACGGAAAGATGCCGTCTTCATGGCTGCTGTTGGTCTGTTGGACTCGAACACAAATCACGTGATCCCTCAATCCTAATTGCAATGTGGCGAAATAAAGCTTTGTTTAGGAGGGAATTGAAATAAACAGAAAATTCCTACCACATGCATGTAGTCCATGCTGTGTTAGGCCACAGCAATGTAGACCCAATACCACTCGGTATGTGTTCATGAGCGGTTTGTGGAATGGAACTACAGATATGTGAACAATGCAACAAGCTTGAAGCTGGCGCAACTACAGACACAAGAGCCATAAGTCAATCACAATTTTGTCTACTCGGCAATATTCTGTAACTGACCCAACCCTCAAAATATGAATTGAATATATTATATAATATATATATATATTTTTTTTTTCCCCTAAAGTTATTTTTTTGGGGCGCACACAGTTTCTCATTCTTTATTGAGAGAGAGTTAGTGACCGGAGGGGCTAGGGGCAGGGGACATTGCAGAAAAGTCGGAGAGGGGATTAGAACCTGTGGCACTGCAGGTCCTAATCGCACCGGATCTGTGATCCGGTGGGCTCTAGAACCACTCGGTCACCGCACCCCCGTGTATTAATATTTGTATAATTATATAATTTTTTAATATTTATACAAATATAATCAACTACTGCACCCTTTTTAAAGTTATTTTTTGGGCGCAAGCAACGTTTTTCATTCTTTATTGAGAGACAGTGACCGGATTAAATTAGAAACCGGGATGAAGTGTCGGGGAGGAGACATTGCAGCAAATCCGGAGGGGTTGTGCAAACCCACGGCGCTGCTCGGCCTGGGGGACGCGCTCTGCCACTGTGCTTGCCCCCAACTACTGCACCTCTAAATATTTTTCTCACATTTGCATGAAAACTAGTAAAATATTGACCTATACTTCTATACATCTTCAGACATGCATGAATAACTCCGTAGATATATGTTGACGTCATATCTCTCTCTTGGACAGTTTCTCTCTCTCTCTTTCTCGGGCTCCCTCTCTCTCTTTCTTGGTCTCTCTCCCCATCTCGGCGTTCATTTTTTTCATTCTTTTTTTTTTTTACTGGAAGTTACTCAGTACTTTCGCTACTTAGTTATTAACTTTTGTGGAGTACTTTTTTACTTTTACTTGAGTAACTATTTGGATGACTACTTTTTACTTTTACTTGAATAATATTTTGCTGAGGTAACAATATTTTTACTTAAGTAATTTGGATTGTTTTTTTCAGATGGGAAACTGCCTGCTCTCCTTGAGAAGCAGAAGGATGCTCCCAAGGTGTTGTCCCCTCTGAAGGCTGGAGTGGACCAGCCCCTGTCTCTGGACCAGCCGCAACTGGACCCCCGCGAGTCTCCTGCAGGAGCTGGGGTGGCAGGTGGAGCCGCCCACCTCCCCAAGGCTGCGGAGCCACAGCTGGTGGTCGACAAACCTCTCTCCTTCAACGAGGTGCCCAAGGCGGTGGGCTTCAACCCGGAGGGCAAAGCAGTCGTGAGGGCTGATGAATTTGGAGAGCAGAACAGACAACTCCCAGGTAGGAGCTCTGAGTTATTCTTTTTTCCCCCCTTTTTCTTGGCGGCATGGTGGCGCAGTGGCTAGCATTGCTGCCTCACAGCTAGAAGGTCCTGGGTTCGAATCCCAAACCGGACAGGTCCTTTCTGTGTGGAGTTTACATGTTCTCCCCGTGTCTGCGTGGGTTTCCTCTGGGCACTCCGGTTTCCCCCACCACCAAAAACATGTTATAGTTAACCTGCTCCAGTCAGTGCCCCTGGACAAGCGCTGGCTCGCAATCTGGAGTTGGCCACTGGCCGTTGCGCACGCGGCTGCCCACCGCTCGTCAGAGATGGGTTAAATGCGGAGGAAGAATTTCACTGTACATATATGTACGTGAGATGAATTATCTAGTATCTTATTCTTAATCTTTTTAAGTTATTTTTTTCGGCGTTTGCACCATTCATCCAGCGAAGACCTGTAGAAATGCTGCCGATGGGAGAAGTCACAACGCTGCCTGTACCTGTGAACTAAGCCACAGGCACAATGCATGTGCTGCATGCGGCTGTCTTACCGACTGTGCCACAGAGCGCGGAGTTCTTATTTCTACGACTATGGTCTCGCTTAATTTTTTGTTGTCTTCCTCTTGCTGTCTTCATCTTTATTCATTGTTTTACTTCATGTTATTTATAGTATTCATTTTGCTGCCATTAAATTAAGGATATTCCCACAATCTGTTGATTAGGACCCGATCATCATGATCTAACATGAGTATTGATTGATCCTCGCCTCTTGCTGGATAGTTTGAGTACTACCAAATTCTGCAGTATTGGCAAATCTTTAAAATCAACTGATTCTGTAGCAAAAAAGGTGATCGGTGCATCTCTTAAATGACCCCATGCAGTAATGCTGTTGAACTGCATGAGCAATATCGATGCTTTATGGGTGTGCATAGTGGATTTATCCCACCAATTCCTGTATGCCATCAAATAGGTTTGATAGTCGATTGGTTGAAGGGAAAGCAAATAGAAAATAGTATCTTGGGTTTGATAAAGTTTGTATAAAGTCAGGTCAAATAATGGTCATCTCATGGTACGGTTTCAAAATAATTGGTTGCCTTTCTTTCCCCTCCAGCTCCGATCAAGGTGAAGGCTGACAACGTCCAGATGAAAGCCCCTCCCAAGGTGCCCAGACCTCTGGACTCCATGAAAGTGAAAGACCAGGGACCCGTCCAGCTTCCTCCGCACCAGCAGAGTGAGTCCAGCATGGCTGTTTTTTCCTCTAGTTCCCTTTAAATAACAATGTAATTTCCCTCGATCCCTATCGGGACTCTTAAGTGGTTCAGTGCAGTGTTCCCCTGCTGGGTCTCCACAACGCGACAAAGCGTTGGTGACACTCTCTGCATCGGCTTGGCTGCCTGCAAGCGACTGCTCTCTGCTGGCTGCAGCGCACACGGTTCTTCTCTGCTGGAGCTCTTGGCGCATCAAAGCCAATCTGTGGCCAATCTGCTTTATGGACCCACCAGGGCTTGAAAACAAAATTATTTTTTAAAACATTCCTTCCAAACGATCCAGACAGGCCTATGTTTAACGTTTTCGTTCTTGAAACTGTTGCACCACGAAAATATTAGTCCTGAACCGGTTCAGAACGCAAAACTTTAGTTTGTTCTTAAAGTTCCTCATATTGTGCAATGTTAAGTTTAGTTATTGTTCATAAAAAATATTTGGTGGACTTTCACATTTCTGTGCTGTATTAACGTGAAAGCCGGCTTTAAAACGCCATTACATTCGGTTCCTCGTCTGTCCACAAGATGGAGCCTCAGATGCATGGGGCTTGATGACTGACAGTGAAAGTGGATTGAAATGGTCTCCCAGACATAGCATATGTTAAAATATATATAGAGAACAAAAAAACGTCTTTAACCAGTTTTGTGGATTTCGTAATGTTCAGTTTCTGTTCCGGAACCGTTGAAGAAATCTTTTGTTTCTGTTTTCGCTCCTTGTAAAATTTCTGCAAAATTCAGCTTGTTTTCGTTTTCATTCCTTGAAACGGTTCAGAGCCCTGGGGCCAACATACAAACTAAGGATGTCAACGATGAATAGATAATCCATTAAACAACCGATAATATTCACTTCATTTATTAAACAATTATGATTTTGGTCATGTTTGGTTGCCGGTCGGCAGGGTAACTGAAAAAGTTGTGCACGGATCTCTATGAAATTTTGTACAGATGTTGGAAATGACACACGGAACAAGTGATTAAGTGCATTTCTGTAGCCTGTAAGTAACATAACATTATAGTGTCTAATGTGACTACTGTTATGTGCTTACAAACAGCAGCAACACTTGGCTGCACTCTACTGCGTGGGACTAACACTAGCTCAGATAGTGTAGCGGTTAGCCTTATGGTCTGCCAAGCTGGAGACGAAAATGTATTATATATTTTATTACTGTAATTCTACATATCACCAAGAGCGTGATGGCATACCACTGGTGGCAAGTCATTTCAATTTTGGTGCATTTCTGTAATTAACATAATAGTGTCTACATGTTTTGGCACCAGTGACCCCCAACTTTTTTTTACTTTTGCTGCACACTACACCAACAAAGAAGAATCTCTTCCCTCTGGCCCATAGTACGTCCACAATATCCCACTACCTCAATGAGCCCAGAACGGGACACTATAACCACCTATTGGAAGCTTGCAGTTTAAAAGTCCACCTTGCATGGCACTGCACCATATGACCTGACAAGACCAAAAAAGTTAATAATTAATTAAATGACTGAGATTTAAAATTAATAAACTAGGTATTTTTTTTTCAACTAGGCCGAGATTGAGACTGATTGAAAGTCTCAAGCTCCTCTTTCTTCTCTCTTCTTTCCAGTCCTCCGTTAAAGGAGTTCTGTAACCAATCCCAAATTACTGTCCTTAACTGGGCAATCAAGGTTGAAAGGTAGTTGGGTAAATAGCTGCTATATTCCTTAAATCTAATCTTGGCACTTAGCTTGGCCGTAGCCCTTGGGTTTGTGGTGTCCGCCTATTTGATGTTTGTTCAGAGTAAAGCCTCATATTAAGTGCGGACTTGCCTTTGGCTCCAAGTGAGGTTAGGAGCTGACCTCACTTGGTCTGCAAGGGATACACAAAGGTCTGCAAGGGATACACAAAGGTCTGCAAGGGATACACGAAGGTCTGCAAGGGATACACGAAGGTCTGCAAGGGATACACGAAGGTCTGCAAGGGATACACGAAGGTCTGCAAGGGATACACGAAGGTCTGCAAGGGATACACGAAGGTCTGCAAGGGATACACGAAGGTCTGCAAGGGATACACGAAGGTCTGCAAGGGATACACGAAGGTCTGCAAGGGATACACGAAGGTCTGCAAGGGATACACGAAGGTCTGCAAGGGATACACGAAGGTCTGCAAGGGATACAAGAAGGTCTGCAAGGGATACACAAAAACAGTGTGCAACCGAGGGTTAAGGCTGAGATGACAACATAGGAATTGGGACGCAGCAGTTGTCTCGCGTGTTGGTATCGCTCTCTATTAGTACATTAGCACATGATCGGAAGCTTTGTCCATGTCATTCAAGTCCCATCAGTGGGCAGTCTTGCTGTGTTTATAGGCCAGGCACAGATTTGTCAAGGGGGCTTGTAATGTTTTTGCTTGTCTCTTTGCGTCTCATCTCTTTGCCATGACCTACAGTAGCGCCACACGTGCAGCTCGCTGCAGAGGTTTCACTTTTATGGTCTCTCACTCACTCTTTTAGGGAATATGCAAGGTGCAAATTGGTCACACAAGTGACTGTGGTGATGCTTCAGGGCGCGGCAACGTGCTACAAATTTGCTCCAAACTTGTGTGCCGTCGTGCTTTGTGGTGGCTCCACGTTCACTTTCAAGTTCTTGTTGCGCCATAAAAGCCACTTCTCCACTACAAAAAACCTCAAGGCACAGTTCGGTGCATCCCAGTTAAGTTTAGTTCAGTTAACAGGGAACGTGTTTCCACTGTTCTTCACGCGGCCACGAAGGGGTGTTGCCTAATTTTAAAAAAAAAACTCAATTTTAATACGCCAGTGCTGAGTGCAGCGAAACTGACTGATTTGTAGTCTGAGAGAGGAATGGGCTTGACCTGCTTTGGGAGCGAATGGAAGGCACTCTTTCCAATGGGTGTCAGGACATGGTAAATTCCTACTTTTAGTTATTTTCTGCTTGTTCCACTCCACTCATTTTACTCCTGTATATTGCCACTTTCACACAATGCCAAAGCTGGACTTGAAAAAAAATGTGAATCGTAAAATCTTTTACTTTTAACCCAGAATAATGTGAAAAATTGTATTATGCAAATTGATTTTTGTACTGTGGCCCGGAAACGCTGTGTAACCTTTGTTTTTCTGGTTAGGATATGATTTAATATTAAAGCTTAAAATAAAAAAATGTATACATTCATACCATTGTAAATATTAGGGTTATCTACTTCATTCCAAATAGGGACACAATTTGCTAAAAGTGCTGTCAGTTTTTTTCTTTTCTTCATAAAAGTTAGAATTGAATTCTCAAATTGGGATTTCTGAGAAGACAAATATTGGGATTTGATTTTCTGCAAAAAACAGCAATGGTCAAATCTTCTTTCTCGATATTTGCTTATGCTTTTCCTGCGCTCTGTCCTTTTTTACTGATTTTTCTGATTGTATTTTTATGTTTTCTTTGGAAGAACGTCATTGGATGTAAAACATCTGCTCAATGTCTCTGCCGTCTCTTACACTAACCATCATTTTTCTCGATGTTGTTTTTTCTCTCCTCTTTCTTGAACTGTACTCAAACTTTAGTCAGTCAGTTAAGTAGGTGCACAATGATTGGGGAAATCATCGTTTTCGGCCGTATGTCTCATATATGAAGCATTTTGCTGTCCGCTAAATATATTTTTAAAATTGTACTAGATAACTTATTGTTGCATGGAATAATCCATTCTTGCCAAATTGATTAGGAAATTGATAATAGTTGTGTTGGTGTGTTGGTTGTGGGGGAAATACATTACATTCTTTTTAAAAAACACACATTTTAATCTGCTTGCACACCTCCAACCAACCAGCCTGTATAGCTCTGTTTGGGAATCCCTTAACTATAGACCATAGAAACTGTTTCCTTCTTTCGTTCCTGATCCAATTGATTGATCGTCAAAGCTATTGTCAAACGCTCTGTAAAATCTCTACTTTTTAACATCCGTTCATGTTGTTTGTGAGCACATGGTCTTGGTCATCATGGAGAATAGGGCTGCAACTAACGATTATTTTGATAATTGATTAATCATCCATTTTTACTGGCGATTAATCGGTTAATGTTTCCTTAAAATGAGTATGATTATTGGCATTAATTATGATTGTGAAACATTATAAAAAGTTTGCAATGTTAATATTACAAACTTTTAGCTGTTTTGTCATATTTCTTTCAGCTTTTACGCAAGCTTAGGTGTTGTCTTTATTGTATTGAGGCCTTGGAAAAATTGCACTGGGAACAACATATATTCAATAGGTTTGAGCGGAGTAAAGGCCAAACCATGAATGATTATCAAATTAGTTGCCGATTATTGAAATAATCGATTTATCATCAATTGTAGCTGTAATTGAAAATTACCTTTTTTGTCCCCTTCAAGAAGGGTATGACACAAGTCACGCGACTAGATTGACTGATCAGTATAATTTGCATTGTGACTGTGAAATTACATCTTAAAACAACTTTATTGCAAAAGAAAAAGAGCAGTCCCAAAATACACTAAAAACTCTTTGAATCTCGCTCTGGCTGCGTGTTCTGTCTATCTATAACACTCCTCCTTCTGCCTGGCTGGCTCTCTGGCTGATGGGCCCGCCCTCCCTCCTCCCTCTCTGCGTCCCGCAGGCCGATTCTTTGATGAGAACGAGTCCCCGGTAGATCCGCTGCAGCGCGGCGGCGCTAAGGCGGACTACAACGGGGACGACGGTAACGTGGGTGAGTACGAGGCCGACAAGCAGGCCGAGCTGGCCTACAATGAGGAAGAGGATGGTGACGGGGGGGAGGAAGACGTCCAAGGTGAGCCGAGAGGGGGAGGGAGGGAGGGGAGTGCTGGTCACATTTTTCCATTCCGAGACGCGCATTCATTCATGTTCATCCAGATGCACACATCCTCTCCATGTACAATCAGGGCTGGGTGTTTCACGTTAACACAATTAAGAATGTAATAATGCCTAATTAAACAGATTTTTACAAATATTTAGAGCGGCGACTGATTGATGAATCGATTCTTGAAATAATCGCCAACTAATTTGATAATCGGTGGTTAATCGTTTCCTTGTTTGACCCAACTTCCACTCAAACGTCTTATAATATTAGTTGGTCCCAATGCCAGTCTCTACTCTCCATTCCCAGTGTCAGGACCAGATATGGGCAGAGTAGCCATAAAAATTACTCGAGTAAAAGTAAAATAGTACTCCACAAAAAAGTTTAGCTTAAGTAGCGAAAGTACCGAGTAACTTTCAGTAAAAAAAAAATCAGGACAGAGAGTAAGAGACAGAGAGAGCGAGCAAGAGACCAAGAGAGAGGGGGAGAGAGGGAGAGATGTATGACGCCAACCTATGTTCCAACAGTTCCCAACAGGTGTCGCTAAAGGCCAAGTTAATGTAACGAGTACCGAATTGCTGACATCTCGGTAAAAAGCAGTTTCCTCACCTCAAATGAACTCTAGTAAAAGTAGAACATAATTTGTGAAAAATGTACTCTAAAAGTAAAAAAGTACACAAGAAAATTGTAATGGAGTAAATGTAATGCATTAGTGCCCATCTCACCCTAATACAATAAAGAACAACACGTAAGCTTGGGTAAAAAACACATGTTCGAATTTAGCATGGAAGAGTAGGCTCTTCCATGCTAATACTAAAGAATGGAAATGTTAGCAATGGGTGGAGATAGAGTGTAATTTCATAAAAGGTTTGCAATATTAATATTGCAAACTTTTTTCTGTTTCGCTAATAATCGATCAGATTTTAATTGAAAAATGAACAGATTTATCAATTAATCGTCAGTAAGAATGGGCGATTAATCGGTGATCAAAATAATCCTTAGTTGCAGCTCTAAAATATTATAATATAAAGTCCTATAACTAAGGCTATATTATTATTCCTAGACATAAAATACAGGATTGGTCTGTAGAATCTTGAATTTTAGATTTGATCAGTTATCAATTTTGGAAGTGTGGTGTATATTTTAAATCCTCGCTTTTCACCCATAGACCTTTTCGAACAAATGATTCATAGTGCTGCTGTAAAACGATGATGCATCAGATTTTTTCTTTTTTTTTTGTTATTTTTCCGGCGTCTGCATCGTTTTCCCATCTTTATTGGATAGGATTAGTCGGAAACTGGGTTGATCTCTATCTTTTTTTGTTGTATTTGAAAATTTCCCCCGGGCACTCAGCAAAAGCGACAAGCTTCACGACTAGAGCCAAAGAGAGATCAAGAAACCAAGGCCTCACAGAAGGCAAATGCTCCGTCTCTTAATCTCTTCGCTTTATCTTAAACATACAGTGCCGATTTTATATTTTTTATCTTGCATATTTTTAATGCTAGAGTTAACGATTAACCGACTAATCGCGTTAAATCAAATGCATACGTTTCATTAGTGTTTCCCAGCCCTACATCCATAGGACATACACATCCAGCATTTCTCTGTTGCCCTCCCCCATGCCCCCTCCTCCCCATTTGTCTCAGGACCTCACCATCCCACCCTGGTAACACAAGTCCTCCTCGCCTGGAAGCATGGTGGTACAGTAGCTTGTACCTTTTTTGTTAGATGCAGAAAAGTGCCATTTCTTTCAATTTTTTTGTGAAAACCTCTAGATCATAGACTGTATATAAAATGGACGCAGCGTGCATGACGTCATCCCACTGCTTTGATCAAACCTGGGTTGTGCCATAGACTGCGCGCTGCCATTGTTGAAAGTACACGTAGATCCGGGAGAAGGAGAGATGGAGAGCGCTATACAGTATATGAGGTAGAGACACTCCACACACAACTTCTTCCGGTGGTACTGTCCGCTAGGGGCGCCAACAACAGAGTTAAGAATTAATGGGATCCTATGGGAGCTGAAATAAAAATTATTAACGCCAAATCTGACACGTTTGTGAAATTATGACCCCCCCCTCACACAATTAACCGATAATTATCCTGGCAAAATACATTATAAAATCAATTAAGAAAGATCTTTTAAATAGATTAGATTAAAACAGGCTGCTAAGATGGGAATATTTGTATTGGAATTCCCATAGGCCTCGGTTTTCTAGGCTTTCTAGGACTAGGCTCCACCAGCCTGAGGCCCATACCAACCCGGAAGTAGGCACGGACATCAAAACGAATGCGTTGTACATTTTTTTCATACAGTCTATGCTCTAGATGCATTATCATGGGCAAACTCTTCTCACCATTCCCCTTATGAAGCTGAAGGCACTCTGATCACGATCTAGGCTTTCGGTAAACTTGCACATTTCTGCTGACTAACCCAGACTACAACATCTACAATGTCTGTGGTTCCTATTTGGGGAATTGTGATGTCTTTGGTGGGTGTGCCTGTTTTCACCCACCTTGTGAATCAATGCCATCACATGGAACTTTGGCAGATGCTTACGAGTGCCCTGAAAACTGCCCAGGGAGACCTTTTTAAGAGTGAACCGTAGGGGAAACGGGGATGTGAGATTCTGTACCCTCCATGTAGATTGCATCCATTGCATGTCATCCGCTCCGTGTTCATGCATTGTAGTTTTGTGTGCGTTGATTTGGATTTGTGTATCACCGTCACTTGATGTTGCTGTTTGTATTTTGGTTTATTTAAGAACTGAGACATTTCTCCACAGGCTTGTGACATGTATGTGTATCTATGTGATTTGTATAGTTCTACGTACATACTAAGTAAAGCTGCAACTAATGATTATTACCTGGGCCGGAGCTGTGCCGCAGAAGCAGGTTATGTTTTTAGTCGTGTTGGTTTGTCCCCAGGATAACTGGGAAAAGTTGCGCACGGATCTGGAGTTGTTGGAAATGACCAACAGAAGAAGTGATTACATTTTGGTGCATTTCTGTAGCTTATACGTAACATAATCATACTTAATCACCAACTTACAGCTTGGTGCTTAATGCAGTCACGTGACCAGACTTCTGGGTCGTGGTGGCCGCTGGGAATTAAATGTTGTTTCAATAATTTATTGAAACGATTTATCAGTTGGATATATACCTTCACATTCCGAAAATGTATACGGCAAGCACGTTATGTCCCAAATATGAGAGTGCCTTTATTTTGCACTTATCCAAACCAATGTTTTTGTTACACACCCAATTACCCAAAGTCATCAGACGACCACTAGAACGGCCGGTCTGATTTCAGATCAGCTTGAAATTGATGTCCAGCGAGATGGATTTTTCAGTATGGAATACACGTTCTGTCTTTAAACATAACGTTTCCATTGAATCAAAGGGCAGCATCTTTATAATGCTTCCAGGAAAATGCATCCGTTTTCGCAGGATTTCACGCAACATTGCTTTTCCGTAATATCAATCCCTCGCAGATATTGCAGATACTGTGCAGTTTCTAACATGGCCGCTAGATGTCGCTAAACACTGCTGCATCGGACCACATGACTCATTGACTAGAGATTAGAGATTACACTGCTACACGTTATAGACACATTTTTAATGTTCAAACTGTTTTGTTCTGATTAACAAATATGCTCAATGGACATGTATTTTCCAAGTTTGGGAAAACTGACTAAATTTTCATGATATCAAGTGCAATGCACCTGCTCGCCTCGGTACCGAAACGACAACCCAGACAGCCGGAAAGGCATCCCAAGGACCAATCACGGCTGCTTTTTCTCTGCGCGGGTTCGCAACCGTCTACACGTAGTCAGTTTTTTTGAGACAGATATGAGAGTTGCAGGGGCTATGGGTCAGAAGCATAAATCGGCCAAAGTCCTCTGTTCATGTTTTTAAGTGCTTGTATGTTCTTGTCTTCTAAAACTCCTTCAATCTCTCGTTGCAGATGATGAAGATCACGACCCCCAGGGAGGCAGGGCAGCAGAATATGGCAAACGTCGCCAAGGAGCCGACATCCTGTAAAAACTTTGAACCGTGCTGAACTTCTGGTCAGGTGTGGGTTGCTGTGGGTGCCCGGCCTGCGCTTGGTATTCTGTGCAATGGCGGCCATGGACATGAACTCCACCTCACTCCTGGAATGGTGGCTATTTGAAGGTTGCGTTGAGGAACTTGGCGGTTTAACGTTGCGATACACAAAATGAAGGAGTCAACTGAAGTGGTACCAATGAATACAATTCTGGTGGGGGCAGGGGGGGGTTATTACGAATATGACGGTAGGTTTCTTTTTTATTCATCTAATAAGTCTTAACATCCTTTCTGTGTGGGAAGTGGGTTCACATTCAAGTTACCCGTGTTAAAGGAGTTCTTAATAGTAGGGGTGCACCGTTCAAGTTTTTTTTGCTTCCGATCCTTTGATGTTAACGATCGGCCGATCCCGATCTCCCATATCAAGTCCCGATACAGAGTCCCGATCTCCGATTCCAAGTCCCGATACAGGGTTCTGATCCTGCAAAAGTTGGAAATACCCAAACTATTTGGCACAATTTTCAATTTCAATAATAGTCAAAGTAAAGAAAAGTAATTTGGTCCCCCACTCATTTACCGATCCTGATCGGGATAAAATCAAAAAAAGTCCCGATCCTTGGGGGACTGAGGATCGGATCGGTGCAACTTTACTTAATAGTTGAGGTGTACAATGCCAAGGGGGCTGGGGGCTTGATTTCTTGAACTATTTTCCATATACTGTAAAAGCACTACCTGTGTGTGTTTTTTTTACAATATTATTGCATGAAGTATTTGCTTGATTTAAGGCAGGGGGTAAAAAGCAATTTGATGCTTTAGCAATACTTGACCTAAAATAACACTCCGTCCTGTGGCCAGCTCATGGGAGAATTGTATGATGGTGTACATATGTAGCTGAACAGTTTAGCATACTGTACTGTACATATGCTGGTTTTCTTTATATTAAGGGAATATGTCAGACATTGCTTTTTCTGTTTGATAGCTAAGAATACTTTCTCATTGGGAAGGCATATTGAATGTGACTTTTTATTATTAACGTGACTACTCATGCCGTTTTATCACTTGTGAAATAACATCTCATATTTGGTAGGGCTCGCTATTTCAGCCATAACATGTGTTTTATAAAAAAAACATAAAAATCTCCCTCCAACTGCTGTACATCGCTAAGAACTCCAGACGCTCTCTGCACTGGTACGCCCAACCTCAAATGCTCAAATGTTGAGCAGGTTTTCGTTTTTCCATTGTGTGGCCTTCTGCACATTTTCAGAGTATATTTTATTTTATTTTTTGCCGTCTGATTCTGAGGCTGTATGAGTGGTTGGCTTTGACTCAAGACCACTCTTCTTTATAAAAAAGAAGGAATAAATCTAATTCTTTCTTGGAACTTTTGCAATGGAACTTGTTAGGAAGTTATTAGGAATGCCACATTAGGAAATCTTGAAGGAACATGGTTTGGAGTTCCGATTGCAGCCTTTTCTTTTTGTTGCTGTTGCAGATCCTTATCGCAATGTACAGGTAATGTTTATCTTTGAATTGGTGGTGATATAAAGTATTTAAGCAAAGTTCATTGGAAGCGGCCACACTCGGACATCTATCATGAATAATCATTTAGCTGCTTTAATGTGGGTTATTTTCATAATGCACAAAGTCAACTCATGTTGGTTTAATTGTGATTAAAGGTGTCTCCATATTGGGTTTTGTCCATAGCATAACTTCATTTTCACGTTGTAGAACTTGTACAATAAGCCATCGGAATGCTGTTTCATGTCTGGTCACAACGGTTTTGTAAATGGTTTTAAATGGTGTTGATTATACTCCAATGGTCATTGAGTCAGTGATGCAAATCTGGTTAGTAAAAGCCTTTCGGCTTTTAATTGTGAATCATTGCATTATACTTTGATGCAAATATCGCCTTGCTTAGTGACACTTACAAATTAGTTTCAGTTGAGGTTAGGGGTAGGGGTGCACCGATCACGTTTTTTTGCTCCCGATCTAATACCGATCTTTTGATTTTAAGGATCGGCCGGTCCCGATCTCCGGTACAGATTCCCGATACAGAGTCCTGATCCTGCAAAAGTTGGTAGTACCCAAACTATTTGGCACAATTGTCAATGTCAATAATAGTCAAAGTAAATAATCATTTGGCATGCTCCCGGACTTTTTTACCGATCCTTATCGGGACAAAATCACAAGTCCTGATCGTTGGAAAAAAGGCTGATTGTTAATCTGATCATTTACATGCTAATTCACAAAGTTTTTTTCATTTTGTCAAATCTTGCAGATTTGACAAAAAGAGATTGTGAAGAACTTTGGGCTTTTTACATTATCAACTTTCAATGCCGTGGATGTCCATAGAAGTCCTACAAACATGTTTTTATTGCCAAACACATCAGGCATTCTTCGAAAAAGTTGTTGGCACAAATCTCCAGAAAATGCAGACCATCTTCATATTACAAGACTTTAGTCTGTTTATAACTTATTCAGATGAGGTCCTTCAAACAGGACACTGGTCTCCTTATGGCCACCTTGGAGTATTTTGGAGTCGAGGTTTCCTCCACGCCCGAGGGGAGCAGACCACATGCACTTCCATTGTTACTGGAGATTGGGGAACCCTGTGTGTCGAGGACTCACTGGGTCCTAGACTGCTTTGTTTTTCCATTTCATTTGAACGGCATTTTGAATGAATGTTTATTTGAACATGTCAAACAAATTCGAGACATTTGAAACGTATTATACAAAAATAAAAACACAAAACAAATCCACCAGCAAAGCTGTGGGTCAAAATCAGAATGGGATAGGCAAAGTATATCTCTAAAGAGTATAACTCAAAATGCTAATTAGTCAGGGGTCTGGACATGTTCAAAAGGAGCAGGAAGAAGTCGAGACTTATTTTTCCTACCCCTACCTAGGCGCTGTGCACTCGCACCTATTACTTTACGTTATTTTATATTCGTATTTTTTTGGATGTTCTCTTCATCACATTTGCTAAGTACATTGGCAAATAAACATTATATCCATTAGCAAATAAAGCAAATTCTGAGATTTTGCCTGTGACCATGGGCATGGGTACGTAGGACAGTGCTGGACTGGCAGTAGGGCATTCCGGCCATTAGCCCGGTGGCTCGAGGGTAACAGTGGCCTGGCATGATTGAAGATTTTTTTTAAACCACTGTTCAATATATAATATACAGGTATACACATTAAAAAACATTTCTGAAGGTGGATAACGGTATATAAAACCTAGTATTGACCTTGTAGTCACAATTGTGGCTTAGGCCAATGGGGCAAATTTAAGTTATTTTGTGGCCGCAAACGTCATTTTTCATTCTTTATTGAAAGAGATAGTGACAGGATTAAATCGGAAACTTTCCTTGCTACACGGACTTGAGTGTACCTTAGGACCTACAGGTTAATAAGGTTTCCATCCACCATGGTTTCCAGAGCATAAGCATGTTGCTGAGAATGAAGTAAATACTGTAAACAGACTCCTTGTGAACCATCGTCCTCTCATTCGCTTATTCAGAGCATACAGGGCATCAAACGGTTGATTATCCACACAGCATTTTTGCAGGAAAACTGGAAACTGGTGATATTGTGGTATCAATAAATGTGTACCAGATAAGACTTATACTTGCACAGTTAAGTTAAAATAAGATCTATGTCTTTGATTACTTCTATGGAACAGGTGACATTTTATCAGTGATGGGGGGGGGGTCGAAATTATAATCCAACCACCCTCAATCCACAGCCATTGATTGCAAAACCTCGAGCACCAAAAAAAGTGTAACACTCAAGTCCATTTTCGGCTAGATTTGGACAGTTCGGCTAGATTTGGACAGTTTTTTTTACACAAACCGTTTGTCAATTGGTGGTGGACGCGTCTGCGTTCTCGAGTGCAAGTAGCGGATTGTTTTTTCCGACTGAATCCAGAGGCGTGACGGATAAACGCGAGGCGAATGGGCGTATCTGCCCGAGGTAAGGGGGCGTGCCGGATCCCATACGGGTATCTGCCCTCACGGACCGGGCAGAGAGGAGGCGGGAAATGGCGCCCGGCAACAACGGAGGATATTAGGGGGGAGATCTCGGCCTGTGGTTTGTGGCCGGGGAGATCCCGGTACACCAGCGCCTCCCGCGATTAGCCCGGCGGCGGGGGGTGGGGGATTAGCGACACCAAGCCGCCACCACCACCACGGGTCATCGGCAGCTGTTGTCGTCCATGCTGTGGCGGTGTGTTTTTCCGCTGCTGCTCTTCCTCGGCGCTGCTGCACCGCGGACCGTGCATGTGAGTAAAACCGCCGTGGCGGGAAATGCGCGCTGCGAATAACCGGCAGAGGAAACGAACCTTCCGCGTTAATTTTGCAGCGCGGTCTCCACAGCGCGCCATGCAAACAGGCGATGTGCCCAGGCTGTTATTGGTGGAGCGTTGTAAACATTTTTACGCGGCATCCGGGGGTGGTGGGTGGCGGCGTCCACGCATTGGTTATTACCGCGCATGTACATATTCATGCTTATTACGTGTTTTATTGGTGCCATTGAGTGATGCGATGCTTTTGCATGGCTGGTGTTTACATGCACGCTGTGCGCGGGTGCGTGACCGGGGGAGTTAGCATGGTTGGCATGTTTTAGCCTGGCGAGCCAGAACCCAAAAGATCGTCTACGCATCGCACATCGCTTGGCAATGCATTGCAATGCAAGCGTCCTAAGTGCGATGCGTGGACGATGCTTTGGTTCTGGCTCGCCAGGCTGTGGCATGTTAGCATTAGCAACACCTGCTTAGCTGTCTGAAGATAGCTGGTTAGCATCTTGGCACTGACACGCCAACGCTAACTGCGTGAGATCACTGGCACGGCTGATTTACTTAACCTGTTGGCATTCGCCGCCCGGCAGCGGTTAAGCCTAGCGGGTTGGCCTCCCTTGAGAGCCTGATCTCCTCGGCTAGTGCCCGATGAGTTGGTTAGCTCTCAGTAGCAATTGGTAGTTTAAGCACGTTAGCCTTTCACCTGGGTTTAATTCCACTAGGTAGTGTCTCAAGTTGAAGTCATTTCAGTGAGCTGTTACATTTTGTCGTGGCAACTTTTTGAGGTGTTGATTGTAGTGGAAGAGGGACAACGCCAACATGTCCAGCGTTCCGCGGCTCGTCGCAGCCAACACCCCCCAGGATATGCTGCGACGCTGCGCTCATTGGAACAAGTCGACACGTCAAGTTGAGCTAGCGGACCGATAGCGCAATGCGATGCATTTTCGTGGATATTTCTTTTATTGGTGTTTTGAAAAGTGCATATATTTATGACGGTTGTCGCGTGTTTCGTGTGTACGTTAACAAGTTATTCTAGACTCGGAACTCGTTGCAAAGTTTGAGTCGTGTTGACAAGCGCCGTTTCCCGCCCCAGAGGCAGGAGGTGTGTGTGTGTGTGTGTTTGTGTGAGGAAAGGCATGTTTATTTGAACATGTTGAACTAATTGAAGGTAATGCAATGCAAACAATACATAACACAAGCTAAATCAACCAAACAAAGCTGTGAGTCATGATCAGAATAAAATAAAATTAACCAAGGTAAACGTCTCAACATAGCCCACGAGTCAGGACATGTTCAAAAGGCGTAGGATGAAGTCAAGACTTTAGGGCTGCAACTAACGATATTTCAGCAACTAACGTTTATTTTAATAATCGTTAGTTGCCGATTATTTAAACGATTAGTCGATTAATCGGTTGGACCTTTTTCTTGTAGAAAATCCCTAAAATGTTAACGATGACCAACAATTACAAGAGATTACTCTTGTTAACTTTAAATCTAGTTAAATTTGGTTCTTCTCAACCAACAAATGGACTTTCTGTTATGTTACTTTCTGAGACAAACTTATTACAATATATGCCGTAATATTCAGATTATTATTCCATCAGTTAGGACTATTTAATATCTTTAAATATGGTGTATTAATATCAAATTTGCCTGGACCCAATTGGGGTAATCCCAGCACAAAACTGGCAAAATGACAATGATTAAATTTCTTGGCAATTATCAATTATTAGATTTGTTGCCGATAATTCTTTTAATCAATTAGTCATTGATTAATCGACTATCTTTGCAGCCCTACAAGACTTATATTTCCTACCCCAACCTGGGAGCTGCGCATTCGCACCCTTGCTCCTTTAATTATTTTTAGGATTCTATATACATCACATAGTTGCTATATACATTTGTATATAAATAGATTTACATATATATATATATATATATATATATATACACAAAATTATTATTCATTATTTATTTTATTTTTTCAGATCTGACAAATGCAGCAGTCTAAAGCCCAAAACGCACTGCCATTGAATTACGTGGGGGCCTCTGGTTATTCGCAATTACCCCCTGACATCTGTTATTTTGTCGTGCATTCTGACGGGATTAGTAAAAGCATGTCTTTTTTTCAATTTAAGACATTATAACGCATGTGCCGTACTTTCGCTCACACATACAGACTTGACTCTCATGCACACAGGTGTATTAACAAAGTTAAACAAATTCAAAATTCAAACCATTGTGGTGTTTCGCTGAATTGCAGTAGGTATCGCAGTGGAATTATTACTTTGCGAATCACGGACATTGTGCATTCGCACGTCAAATGAAACTCGGACGTCCTCCGCAATTATTCCTGATTACCATGGGTAATAAAAGTCCAGTGCGAATTGGGCTAAAGACTGTTATTTCATGGCAGACGCCAAAGCAGACAATGTTTGGGGAGCAAACTGTCCTTTAGATGGTGCAGGATCCTCTGGCAGGCCAGACAACATTACAATCTTCAGTGCGCAGATCTCTCCTGAAAATGTTCAATTTCTGTTCACTGATGGTGCCGGATGCTGCCAGTGCCAGCAGTCGTTGCTTGCGTGGCGGAAATGGAATGGCGTTGACGTCGCAGACAAGCGCACATAACGCATCAAGGCCGGAGAAATGTGGAATATGGGATGGTAAATTCTGCCGCGGGTGCACGTTATTAATTTGGTGGAGAGATTGTACGTCATTGCCACTAGTCAGAAGAGTTGGGTGGATATCCTTTTATTAGTACAGATTCATGTTTGAGCAAATTTGCAATCTAACGTTTTAGTTTCCCTTAACTGGCAATCTCGTCCGAGTTAGATTTTCCTTACCTTGTTCGAGATCCATTACCCGTGAGTCAATACTATCGCTATATTTTCTAGACACCCTCTTGAGTCTCGACTCGCGACCATACGCTATTTTTACGGAATCAAAATCAAACCAAGCATGTGTGTGTCTCCCCCAAACGCCCCCTCGTGTCGCCTGGCTGTCCGTGGATGAGTTGTAGGCTGTTTGTAGTCCTTTCGCTCGTGGCATGTGAAGTCGATGGTGTGGTACAGTCAACGCACTACACATATGCATACTTTCACGCACACACAGAGCTCGGACGAGTGCAAGAGCGTTCTGTGCCGCTTCTGCTGGTGTGCAATCTCCAAAGCATTAAGTAATGTGTGTAGAGGCTAGACCAATAGGTGGTGTCAGTAAAAAAATGGCATCGATTAGTCATCGATTAATCGTTGCACCCCTAGTGTGCACTAATGAACGTGTTGAAGTGTTCTATGCACATGATGAACTATATTACAGTGCACTGACACAAGTGTGCCTTCAGACAGCCATGGTGAGTCAATTTCAATGACCACAGAGTATGGTGATTGGTCAGAAAGTTGAGTGAAGGAGGCTGTCGTCTCAACAGGTTTTGTGCGGTAACTTAAGCGGCACGAATGACCAATCACTCTCAACACAGGAACATGTCTAGAGGGTTCATTCATTAAGCTATTAGGGACATTAGCCGTGTCGTAGCTAGCTAAGCTATGAGCAGGAAACGTACCAGAGTAGCCGGACTCGCGTTTCAGGAAGCATCACTGATTTATAGCCAATGGGAGGGGACATCTGGCGATGTCAGCTTCTAGCCAATCAGCATAATGGAGGTGTGACCATAGCAGTCACATTTCAGTAATGCCACGTTTATTGACAATTGTTCAATATGAGCAAGATGCCCTTCGTGAACACTTTCAAGTAGGTTGACAACTGTGGCATGGAGTCGTCAAGCGCTGATGAATTCTGGAAATTCTATTAATCCTTCAGGAAATTGTAGAAAATGCATTGTAATGATACTTCTTACACATGGCGGCACGGTGATGCAGTGGTTAGCATTGCTGCCTCACAGCTAGAAGGTCCGAATACCAACCTGGACAGTTGCTTTCTGTGTAGAGTTTACATGTTCTCCCTGTGTCTGGTGGGTTTCCTCCAGGCACTCTGGTTTCCCCCACCAACAAAAACAAAAAACCTGCTCCAGCCAGGCCAAGGCCCTGGCTAAGGGACCGTACGTATTATTTGTGTAATTTTCGCACAAATTATAACATGTCGGAGTTGGGTGCATAATCTTGCACCTGCATGATGATGGACAAAATACATATACTTGCGTTGTTCAAAACCCAATCCGAATTAGCGTTTTGGCATTGTGTCACGGTGTTGCTGCCTGTACGACTTGTTGGTGGTGAATGTGTGCGTGTCCCAATGGGAATGTAAACCAGATGTAGAGTGGACTCTTCCAAAATGTCTGTTACGTAACCTTCGGGAGAGAGGG
>OMKY01069857.1:0-11274 GCA_900302395.1 Bregmaceros cantori | reverse complement strand
CATTCCCCCAGCACTTTCGTTCTTTATGTGCTAGTGAAATGTGTGAACTTGATCTCTCGTAACTTGTTTTCAGAGAACAGCCACAAATTTCTCAATTTCTCTTTTGTATAGCTTTAAACAAAACAACAATGCTTCTGCTTGTTCAATGCTGCTCCCAAACTCCTCCCCCCTCCTTCACATCTCCCTCTCCCACCCCCAAGCCTACTTGTGCTCCGTTCTAGTCTAGTCCAGAGTCTCAATGGCATGGGGCGATGATTGTGTATAAGCACTTGTTCACAGGCCACTGGCATCCTTAAGTCATACCTGGCATTCTGAATATGACCTCTGACTGCTTTTGGGTTGGTTAGTTAAAACAACATCCAACGACTTGACTGTTTACCGCTTCTCTATCAGCCTTAAGCCGCTCCACCCAAACAGCTCTACTGCAAGCCCCGTCATTCCATAGCAAGGTGTGTGTGTGTCTGTGTGTGCGTGAATGTTAAATGTAACAGTGTCTTTTGCACCAAATCAATTTGCATTATTATCTGAAGTTAAAACAAACACACAAACACAAAATAAGTGTAAAAAAAGCAAAGGCAGTCATTGCATATATACTTTTATATGGGGTACCACTATAGAGTATTCTGTTCATAGAATGTCTAGATTTACCAGTGATGGAAAAACCATCTAAGGATACCCAGGAATGCCCAGCTACCCCAGAGCCCTCTCAGGAGACTTTGAAATAGGGGAAGCAATGTGAAAAATGACCACCCACTTGCCGGGTTGCCTTCGTGTCCTCCCACATACTTCCCGCTTCCTGTCCAGTAAGCCCCGCCCTTTCCATTCCCTCCAACGTTTTTTGGCTCAGTCTGACGTCACTCCACCAAGTGGCTGCTGCATGTACTGCTTTCACAACAATTAAACAACAGTATATAGAGACATATATATATAAATACATATAGATAGATGGATATGATTTCATGACTCCTTTCTCGTGTAATCAATTGACGTCACTCCGTGGCACATGAACAGTTGTACGTTTGAACACCTTGCCTCTACACTCGAGACCGACCCCTCCAGTCCCGTGGTGACGTATACCAACCCAGTAATTGTACATTCTGTAGTGTGAAAAACATATGCATCATATTTTTTTTAATATTTTTTATTTACTCAATGAGCTTTCTCTGGAAAAGGTTGAGAAAAAAAAACGAGAAAAGATATTTTTCAGTCAGACTTTGACATTCTAGTGTATTGTACCTGAACTATGTATCACCCAACAACATTTTTCTTCCTTACAGGCAGATTTAAAAATTGAGAAAACCATAAAAAAAAATATATAATGAAAAAGTACAAAAACATATATATGTAGGTTATGCTTGTATTTAGTGAGCACTAAGAGATTCCATTCTTCCCAATGTATGGTTGTGACATGTTGGTGGGGGTTTTGTGTGTGCCGCTTTCTCAGCGGGCCGACATAACCCCCTCTGTTGTGAAAACTTCTCAAACCACTCCATCAACTGTGACGGTGAAGTAGTGAATCTATTTTTTTGACTTTCCTTTTTTCATTTAGCGTGGTAATGTGTTCTGTTTCAAAATCACCAATAAAGTTCTCTTTGAAAATGAGCATGGCTGGTCCCTTGGTTGTATACATTTTGTGGGGGATGTGCATGATAAATGTAAGAGTTTTAGTGCAGCATGAAATCAATGGATTCAATTAGTGTACAAAAATATTCAGTGGATAATTTGATTTCCTTAAAATATAAACATGACAAATGGTAGCAGCTGGTTTTGATGGGTCCAATTGGAAATGTATCAATTCAATAATCTGACAAAAATTGAAAATTGTTTTAGTTTTCAGTAATCTAATACATTACTTAGTTCCAAAGCAATAGTCAGATATAATAGTTATTTACCCAAATAACTTGAGTTACTTCAGGAATACATATCCAACAATTAATGAACTAGCTGTTTAAATTATTTCCAATTCAAATTGTTATGAATAAATAATAAATAATACATATTGAAATAATGTTGGTTGCACTTGCAATCGCTAATGCACACCCCAACTACCCCACAACTGACTGGCGGTCAGAAAAGCTCAGATTTAAGACACGAAAGGAAGAAGGAAATGATAGAGGTAGGAAGAGACTGTGCGTATATGGCCTGAAGTCACTGCGGGTCACTGAAGTGTTTATTTAATCTAATAGAGAGGTAGCTTGCAGGCCAGAATAGCCTGAATGGGAACTTGGGTGGAAGGAAAATTGGATTTATGAAGGGGGAATCTATCAAACTAGCCGATTGCTTGTGTTTAATAGTGTTAGTGAAATGTGACTGATATAGTCCCGCCTCCATTATCCTGATTGGCTACGAGCTGTGACATCATCGGATGTCCCATCGGCTATAAATCAGTGATATTTCCTGACAATGTATGTCCGGTATGTTTCCTGCTTTTATAGCTTAGCTAGCCGCCACACGGCTAATGTCTAGCATAGCTTAATAAATGAACCCTCTAGACAGATTCCCATGTCAAGACTGGTCATTTCCTCTATGTGGATACCTTATCTAAACTGCCATCATGATTGTCAAGTGGAAGGAAGTAAAGGCATCATTCTCCTAAAAATATGTGTAACTAATAACTAGTGCCATACAGTCTATCAATAGTGGCCTATTGATAGAAGGTTACTATTTTTAATGTATTTTTTGTGGCCTGTTCAACCAATTTTCATCTTTATATTCCAGGGTAAGAAGAAGGGGCGCAGTGCTGCCCAGTAGCTCAGTCGGTTAGGCAGTGCACTGGAAAGCACGCATATGCCATAATGGCGCGGTGAGTCAGTGGTTCGAATCCCACCACCGACGTATTTCCTGCATGTCTACCCCCCATCTTCACCCATTTCCACTAACCATAATAAATAAAGCTTGAAAAAAAACATTTAAAAAAAAAAAAAGAAGAAGGGGAGCAGAAATGTGGGGAAACTGTCGATGGGAGAGCAGATCCACAACCCACCGCACCATCATGACATATGTGTGCTTTGCAGTGCTCTGCCTTTCCGACTGAGGAATACAGCACACCTCAGAATGTTGCTAATTGGTCGAGTCATAACAACAATAGTAGCTAATACCTCACTGCTGGACCTAAGCGCTGGATTGGTGAGAAGCACATGGGTGAAACTTCCAATATTCCCAATATGTCTCCAAGGCACGGATGAGAAGGCTGATAACACTAACAAGGGAATATCAGTGTTCAATCTGCAATAAGCTCAAGTAGTGTTAGTGAAATGTGACTGATATGGTCACGCCTCCATTATGCTGACTGGTTATAAGCTGTGACATCATCGGATGTCCCCGCACATTGGCTATGAATCACTGATGGTTCCTGAAATGTGTGTTAGGTGGGTTCCTGCTTCAGTTCATAGCTCAGCTTAGCTAGTCTATACCCGGCTAATGTCCAGCATAGCTTAGTAAATGAACCCTCTAGACATATTCCTCTGTCAAGACTGGTCATTTCCACCTTATCTGAGTTGCCATCACAATGGTGACAGAAGTGTGAAAATTATCACCACACAGTGTAAATTAAGCTATAACATCCAACAGAAGGAACAGGTGCAAGACGTTAGGTCTAGACGCTGTAATAGAGAGTTATGATAAAAACACCTCATCATTCAGCGTTCCAATAACTGCGACAGAGCTCAAAAGATACAAAAAGCGACAGCATTTGGTCTTGACAACATTTTATGATAAAGTGAAAAAATATAACTCCTTCTGAACTTGCTGATCAATGTATATAATGTCATGTACCCCAGATTCAGATGATCTAGCATCTGGTACAGGTCTTCTCTTATTCCTTTGCCCCAAAATGTGTCATTTCTCTGGCCACAAATAATGTTGGTGAAACATTAAAAGTGGCATTCACAGTATATCTTTAACATATGATGTTCTGCACATTCCACATTTGCAATCAATAACCGAGACTGGCCCAAATGAAGATCTACTAAGCGCAGTCAAATCCTTCAAGGCACAGTGGCATATGGAAGGATGAGAAGAAGACAGAGAAAGCGATGGAAAGATAACATCCAAGAGTGGACAACTTGCAGGCTCCATGATACCATGCCAGTGGCTTAGGACAGAGAGCGATGGAGAGAGCTGGTTGCAAAGTCTTCAGTGGCGCCCCAACTGTCAGCCAGACAATGGGAGTGATGATGATGAACCGAAACAGGATAATAGCTAGGTTAAAATCAGAGATGGCAAAAGTATCCAGATTACTTACTTGAGTAAGAAAAACAACTGAAGTAAGACTACTAAGTACTGATCCAAAATCCAAAGAATCCAGAAATCTAGACATTCTATTAAGTTAACTGGGACTGTACTCTGTGCATTAGCGCCCCCTATTTATTCATTTATTTATGCATTAATTCACATTATACATATTATCCTAACCCATTGTTGCACAATTTTACTATTTTTTTCCAAAGTAACAAACCCATTTTGGGAAAGGTAAGGAGTAGAAGTACCGATATTTTTGTTAAAAATCTACTGCGGGTACAAGACAAAATAACCACAGAAAAAAGAACTTTCAAAAGTACAGATACTTCTTTACTTTAGAAAATTCTACTTAAGTACAGTCCTTAAGTATTTGTTCTTCATTATTTGCCATCTCCGGTTAAAATAGATGACACCTTTTTAGGTCTGGCAATATGGTAAATACTTATCAATGTATTATCTGAATTCAGGGAGCATTTCCGACCACGGACCTATCATTTATCGTTAATGAAGTTGCTCATTTCACCTCAATGACCTCCACAGGTAACAGAATGAAAATACTGCGGACCCTTGGTGACACTAGAGGAGCCTCAGATAAATTTCATGTGGCATACTAATTTGTGTGTTACTGCATGAACAAGGTCAGCACATATATTGGGTATAAAAATGAACAGAGGTGTGTGAATAATAATGCTGGTGTGACCTTGGCCTACTTAACTACACAAAAAGCTCACGATCACATGCACAAAAACATCCAGACACATACATCCACACACACAAACACACACACACACACACACACACACACTCAAAATCATCATCGTTCCTTTTTTGTAATGCACCAGCATAACGTTCACACCATTTAGGCACTAGAGTGTATTGTCGCCATTTGTTATCTACACAAATTGACAAATGTTTAATGTGGATGGAAATATGCTGTTTGTTATGAATTGAATGATTAAATTCCAGAGTCCCATGTCAAATCTGAAGTAAATTAGGAAATCAATGGAAGCTTTGTTTTGCAACAAGTTATCTTGAGCTCAAAACAATCTTCAAAAAACAAACAAATAAACCAAAAAAGCAACAGCAGCATGAATCTATTTATCAAGCTGTTTCTGTGCCTAAAAAATATTTATGTTTTCCTGTTAAGAGCTGCCAAAAATGCCAGTGCAGAGATAGTGTTCCAGTTGAACAAGTTCCCCAAAGAGAAAAGAGTGCAGACAGGCACCAGGGTTCAAGGGTTCACATGCTTATTTTGCCTGTCAACATGTCCATGGAAGAGACAGATCTCACCGTCGCTATGGTTACAATTGGCAGAGCACAGGTCTCTATGGCAACAAGCACACTCTTCAAACACACACTGATGTGAAAAGAATTCCAATGTTTTTTTTGTTGCTGCTGTTTTTGAATCAACACTTTCCTGGTTTCAGTTTGCATGTGAAAAAAAAACATTCATGTAGTCATCATAAATGAAATAATACAAATTCTTATTGCCATGATACAGAGAGACGATGAGTGGATATTAAGGGTGCAACGATGAGTCAAATAATTGCTGACTATATCATTACGAAATCGCCAAGGAATTTAATCAATATTACTGTTGGCAGTTTGGTACAGACATATTGGTCCTTACAAATGTTATATTAATTCATAATTTCAGAAAGAACAATATATAAAATGCACAACAAAGTTAAACAAAAATATAAAGACAACCATCAAAATATTATGGTATACATTAATGTTACTGTATATCAACATAAATTCATTAATGTAATATGTTAATATTCATTAATGTAATATTAACATTATATACATTAATGTAAAATTATATACATTAATGTAATTTTGAGCCTAGAATTAGTACCCGGAACTACCCGCCGAACTTGTCTATTGGTATTCATAGTTTTAGCTGGTTTTAGCTAGTCATCTGACTCAAGCTGGGCTGAAACCAGGTAAGTTGTAGCTGGTCAATCAGCTACCAGCTTGATTTGATCTGAGCTGGATTTTCCAGTAGGGCTGCTCATATTTGAAAACAACAAGTAAAGAACATGGTTTAAACGTGTCAATATATTTTTTTCAGATAAAAATAAAATCTACGGTATCTCAATCTAACATGTGCTAGTTGACTCGTGCCACCACAGACATCACAGTGACTGAGTCACAGCCATCTGCTGGGGTCAGCAAAGAGAGATGTGTGATTAATCCCACCTTTGTTAATAGAACTGCTAAAATGTGATCCATCCCTGACAGCTACAAAGACACACACACACACACACACATGCATACACAGCCAATAGCAAGTGTGGTATAAGTTATTTTTTTCCAGCCTAAGTGGCATTCTTCATCTTTAAAAGAAAACATAACAATTTCAGAATTCACAAAGTTCTACATTTTCCCAGAAATAACAGATCTTCCAACATCTGTACGAAGTTTTATGAGATGATTTATGCATCACTTGTTGTTAAAAAACAGTGCAGATTTCTTAGCATAGAAATTGTTGGCAAATACAGTGTTAAACATGACCAACTTTTGATAATGGATTGACATTCAGCAAGCATTGCACACTGTAATGATTTATTTTAGGGTTGCAACTAACAATTATTTTGATCATCGATTAATCAGCCTTTTTAACTGATGATTAATCAATTAATCGCTGAAGATTAATCGATTATACTCATTTAATTGGTTGCAGCTGTAATTTCTTTCTGGCTCTTCTCATGCTATGAAACACTGGGATATGGTTACATTTACTTGCAAATCGGAAAACATAATAGATAATAAGGAGTTTGTGAGAGCCACACTATCACCTATGAGGTGATAGTGGAGAAGGTGTCCACGGATGACAGGAGGTGTCCACGGAAGCAGCTCAGAGATTGAATACACTGTCCAATGATTTACTCAAACACTGAACACATTTTCACATTGCCACTTCAACAATAGGGTGTAACAGGGCATGACCACAGCTGACAGTAGACACAGCAGTGTCACGGACTGGTGACCGACAGCTGGTGTGTGTGCTTATATCATGCAGTGTTAAACCAGGTGGAAAATCTGACACAGAGAACTGCATGGCCTCATCAGCCCACTGCCTTTCTGGAGTGGGGAATATATGGGCAGCTGTGGGAATGCTGCCTACTGGACAATGGTGAAGGTGGTCCATGTGTAATAATAATAATAATAATAATAATAATAATAATAAGAAGAAGAAGAAGAAGAAGAAGAAGAAGAAGAAGAAGAAGAATACATTTAATTTGAGGGGACTTTCGAGACCCTCAAGGTCGCCATACAGATACCTAATTCGCCCCCATTCATGTTAATGGAGCTGTGTCTAGTGGAGCTTCCGCAGTGCCGCTAGTTCTCCTCCCCTTCGCCAGCTTTTCTGCGATGTCTACCTTCGACTACGAAAAAAAAACGGAAATAAAAAAAACAACACTTTGAGGAATTGATTCAGACAGGCGTCGGCCCGTGCAGTTACTCTGGTGTACCAAAACAACCCCAACCGATGCGGGAAGAGAAATGGGGTTTTGCTGGGTACACCAGGGTTCCCCATTCTTACAACGCATCAATTAAAGTGTTTCAACTGTAAGCTTGAGGGAAGAGATTGGGTTTTGGTTATGAGGATGGAGGGAGGGAGTGAGTTCCAGAGTTTGCGGGCTGAGCGACTGAAAGCGCGGGACACCATGGTGGAGAGACGGGTTGGAGGGATGCTGACGGCGAACCGAGAGTCCGAGTGGGGGTGGAGATTTGGAGAGTTACTGACAGGTAGGTAGGCTGGGCCAAGGTTATGGATGGATTTGAAGGTAAGGAATTGTTTGATTGATGCTATCAAATCTTCTGTACCTCATGACTGACGCAAAAACAATAAATATGCATATGGTTTAACTTACTGACATATATATATATATCAAATTAAATGATATGCATAGAGGTTTTAGTTTAAGATGAATTGCCCTATTGTGGGACATTTTTTGCAATGTCCTAATGTGGGACAATGAAATGCAGTGCAAATGTGTACATTTAAAAGTAGTGTTGAACAGTTCAAGTTAATGTTAGATACATTGCCATAGTTTGCTTTTACCATAGTTTCATTGACATTCATTAGTTTAGGGAGAACCCAGAGCCATTGGAGCTTAGGTGTCACACATTAGGCAGTGGCCCACATTACGGCAATCCACCCGATATGTTATAGGGAACAATTGTTGGGAACAGTTTCATGGGAAAATGCATTACACGTGTGGTCCCAAAGTGAGTTAATGTTTTGGAGTTGCTGTTTATATATCATCATATTGTAACTCTGAAAATGTACCCGAGGAGGAAAGGGACTCTTGCTGGTATGTGCGGCTCAGGGTGGGTGTTATAACGCCTGTGCTGTGATCAGCACGCCACTGTGTACATTTTATCTTTTATTCCATGGGAGATCATCCCACACTGTCTCATTGTGCCTTTACAGCATGCAAAATCCCTTCCTGCTACATTGACTACACTACTGGGACTGTGGGAGATGAACAGCTTCTTTAAAATGCTCCCAGTGAGCTGTTCTGTTGCTTGCACTTGCCACCATGTTGTGCGAAAGTGATGTGATGTTTTAACGCTTGTTTGGTGTTTAATATCGCAACCACAAAGGGGTTCAATTCGCAACTGCGACAAAACATGGGGAGATGTCTTTTGTCAATGTAGAAGTCTTACTGGTTTATATTAAGACTGCACACAATTCAAAATGATGACAGCTCACGGGCGCACAGCATTTACAAAGAAGTGACTGCTGCATATTAATGGCCCATGACCCACAGTGTGTTATTCCCCCCAAAACGAAAACTTACAAATATTACTAAATATTACACAGACCCTGAACAAATAAAGACGCATTAATTTCAAATCCCGCCACCCAATAAAGGTACTTTATTTAGTCATGCATAAATGCATGTATAGTGAAATTCTTCCTTCGCATTTTAACCCATACCTGAGGAGCAGTGGGCGGCCACAGTGCAGCGCCTGGGGGCCAACTCCAGATTTTAAGCCAGTGTTTTGGCCAAGGGCACTGACTGGAGTATGTTAACTAGAACATATTTTTTGGTGTTGGGGGAAACCGGAGCACCTGGAGTAATCCCATACAGATACAGGGAGAACATTTAAACTCCACACAGAAGGAACTTGCTACTGCAGCATGTGTTGGATAATGGTAAGAGCAGTGATATGTCTCATAACAGACACCGACGTGTTGTCCTATGTCAGACTTGGGACATGGGTCAGATATGGTCCATTAGGCCCGATATGGTCCATAACCTCCTTAATATCGCTTTTCAACCTTTTCTCCTGCAATATCCTCCTATCCACAATTATTGTGCTGAAATATTTAGTTGGGTAATAACATGTTTTGAATCTTGAAAATGATTCCATTCGTCTTTTTCCCAGTAAATATTGATTTGTTTAATTTGCACGTTCAATTATGTGTTGTTTTAATACATTTAAATATCCAGAGTTATATTATGCTATATCATGTGTCTAAAAGCTCCTGGCTCGGCCCCTCTCCGAAAATTTCACAACTCAGCTACTTTGAACGATTTAACGCCGGCTCTGCAGTCAAGTGTGACAGCTGGTTGGTTGGGCTGGATTTTTACAGAACTTGCTGACTTGTCTCAGGATAGTGACAGTTTCCTCAGACATGATGACTATTTTACCTGCCAGTCACATCATTGACACAATTCCTCCTTACAAGAAAATGCATATTACCTCGAAAACTTTTCATGACATCTTGGTTGAGTTATAACTCCTAGAACCAGGGGTGGATGCTGCTTTTCAGGCCATCGATATGTTATATAAGGCGGAGTGCCCTAATGTGGGCCCTTTGTAGCAGCTTCCTAATATGTGACAATCAGTTGCCTAATGACTGTTTTATTAGTGGTTTATACTTTGTTTTATTGTTGTCGTCAAACAGTGTCTTTTATTCTTTTATTGATTGTGCTACACTGTCTTCTGAATGAGAGTGTGTGTTTTATTGTTGTTGACACCGCTGATGATGTAATACAATGCACAATGCACACACAATGCACATTGTCCAAGACAAATTTCCTACGGGACAATAAAGTAAAGTAAATCCAATCTAATCTAATCTAATGTGGCACAGTGAAATGTAGTGTTGAACAGTTTAATTTAATGTTAGACACATTACCATGGTTTGCTTTTACCATAGTTTCACTGACATTCATGATTTTAGGGAGGTGCCAGAGCCACTGGAACTTAGATGTCCCACATTAGGCAGAGGCCCACTTTAGGCGAATCCATCCTATTTTAGATGGAGAAGAGTGCTAATGCATGGCCCTACACTTTACCTTTTTTCTCTCAGATTATTTAGCCGATCAAATTTACAAATACAAGGCATGACCAGTGTACTTATCTGTCTCAGAAAATCATTCACCTAAACAAGACCTTCTAATGTGTGTGTGTGTGTGTGTTTCATGGTCCATAGACTGTGATTAATACATTATAAATCAAAATAAACCCAAAAGTATTTAAGGCATTATATTTCAAATCAATGATTATGAATCAAACAATTTTCCTTTTTTTTATTCTCTACGAATCACTATATGATCCCCAAATACTCGTGAACAATAATCGTTTATCTTTGAATAGTAGCATGCTAAGATTGTTTTTTAATGTTGAAAAACAAGAACACTGTTGAAAAACAAGAACACGCGCACTACCGGTGTTGTATTTACTTGAACTATGTAAAAGTTTAAGTAAATACAACACCGGTAGTGCGCGTGTGCAATGAGAATCATTCAAAGCTGACTCGGGTGTGAATCCAAGGCGCCATCTACTGGCCATAGAATAGAAGTGCAGCCACGTGGCGTGTCAGAGCGTATAGACACAGTTCGAGAGAGAAAGAAGTGTTAAAATGTGTACAATATATACACAAAATATGTTACAATATAAGAAAGGGCGTGGGATATACCGGGACACGCTATAAAAGGAGGCCAGAGATAAATATTTAGAAAAAAGTAAACACTATAGTGAAGTGAGAGTGTAAACAATCTCCCT
>OMKY01069837.1:12963-27814 GCA_900302395.1 Bregmaceros cantori | reverse complement strand
CCCATTTTATTGATTGAAATGTCTGTGAAGGTTACAGGTCGATTCGTCGCAGTGCCCATTCACCGCAGTCAAACTGAACATGCAGTCGTTTCGCCGAGAGAGAAGAGAGAGAGAGAGAGAGAGAGAGAGAGAGAGAGAGAGAGAGAGAGAGAGAGAGAGAGAGAGAGAGAGAGAGAGAGAGAGAGAGAGAGAGAGGATATTTGCGATTTTTTGCACCTGAATGCCCATCATTATTGGATTAGGGAGTCAATCAATGGAGTCAATAGGCCTATCATCATTATAAGCACGCCTTAATGGGCCATATTCACTTATTATTAGGGAGTCCATCAATACACTGTTTTACATAGGCCTATTGTTAAGACGCACGATCCGCGGGTTCCACCATGTGTAGAAATATGATCGAACATTCTGATCGAACATTCTGCCTGTAGACACGATTTTTAGCGTCTCAAATAATTTTGAATGGTCATAATCGGATATTGCGTTGAAAAGTTATAATATGTAAACCAATGAAGTGTACTGCGTTTCCCCGACTGAAGACTGGCACCGCGCTACGCTGCACGTATATCTATCTATCTAATATATATATATATATATAAGAGTCTTTGTTATTATCTCTCACGGACCCACGTCATGTCAATAATATAGTCGCGTCACCGTAAATGCTTTTGCTTAAATATCAACCATTATAAATCTTGTAAAGTAGGTTTGACATCAATGTGTAGAAAGACGCATCACGAATTATGCATTATATATGTATTATTGACATGACATGGGTCCGTGAGAGATAATAACAAAAATACTTTTTTTAAAATTGTGTTTACGAGTAGAATGTTCGATCATAGTTCTACACAGGGTGGAACCCGCAGATTGTGCGTGTTAACAATAGGCATATGTAAAACAGTGTATTGATGGACTCCCTAATAATAAGTGAAAATGGCCCGTTAAGACCTGTGTATAATGATGATAGGCTTATTGACTCCATTGATCGACTCCATAATCCGATAAGGATGTTGGGATCTCAGGTGCAAATCTCTCTCTCTCTCTCTCAAAACGACTGCGGCGAACGGGCGCTGCGGCGAATGTCTGTGAGGCCCCCCTCACAGACATTCGAGAACTTGCGACACTGCCCGTACCTATGAAAAAATTCACAGGCACCATACATGTGCTGGATGTGGATTTCGAAGAAACATGTGCGTTTCACACGTTCTCTCCGTCGATTCCGTACGTAAATTGACACGGATCTGGGGACCTTATGATTACGTGCGAACGGATGAAACGGAGCAATACTACCGGAAAATGTAGGGGGCGGTATTAAGTATAAATAGCTGTTGTTGCACACAATAACGTAAAAGACTTTCCCTGACCCAATGCAAGCGTCTAGCGATGTGCAATGCGTGGGCGATGTGTTCATTCTGAACCCATGCACCCCTTGTTATCAAATTGCACAAATGGATCAACATCCAAAGCAAAATGAGTGAGACTTCTAAATGTGCATGCATAAGACCTTTTTAAAATACACCACATTCATAAAGTCACATTAGGCTTCCAAAACCATGACACTGCATGATTCACTGTAATTGAACCTCAACCCAAAATCACACATTAAACAAATTTGCTATATGAGGTTAACCAGTCAAAAGTAACCTAAAGCAACCATTGCTTAACTTTTAAAATGTGGTAATTGGAATCCTTTTTTTGCCAAAGAATGACTTGAACGGGGTGGCTTGAAGTAACCCCCTTCCCCAAGTCCCCTCAACTCCTAGCAATCATATGTCCTTCATCAACCACAAAATCACAAATCAACCACACTTCTAAAATTGTGACATGCAGGCGACACGCGCCATCAGCGCCACTTTTTAACAAACGGTGGTGTGTCTGGTTTAGCACGCCGAACGTAAACACGCCCTGAATACTAAAGAGTTGAAGGGCGTGTGTCTTCTACAACCCAAAACCCTCATCTCAGCGTATGTAGCGGCAACTCCACTGGCAGAACATTCGAAAACACGTTAGTCAATTGAGCAGGAACACTTACGTGCAGAATTAATACACAATGTCGAACTCCACTAAGAGACGCCTATAGCAACTGTGAAGCGGCTGTCACTCCACGTTCAGCGGGTTTGGAGCTGAATTGTGTGTAATTAAACAGCCAGCTCTGCCGTCATAATTAAATATAAATCCGTGAATGAATTAACAACCTACAAACTGTTCCTACATGTGCATGTAAACTCGACTGAATGGACATGTGGACTAGATCGTTGGGTCGTTCGCGAACGAGTCAATCTACTCGTTCGCAGAATCGATGTCCCCAAAGAAAATTCCGGTCAATGAAACGCTCGTTTTTTAATTAACCATCTTATTATAAACCCCATATCTTTCCCACTCGTACGTCACCTCTTCACCCCCTTTTCATCTGGCAGGCGCTACAGGCCATTGCCTATACTAGGACAAAAAGGAAAAAACGGATCTCGACAAGTGTACTACGCAGGGGGAAACGCACCACCTTCAGCAACGTTTTTTTTTATTGAAGTGCAAACAGTTAGGCATCCATGTGCCTAGAGATAGGCAGGTGGTATAAAAGTGCTTGTTCACCATAACTATGATTAATAGTTATTCCAACCTCACCTAAATAATAAAACACTAAAACAATACAAATTATTACATTCAAAATCATTCCTCAGAGTTGTAAATATATTGTATGGTTTTTAAATAATTTCCTCCATGTATTGTATTGTAATATTATGAAGCGATCCACTCCTGGTTTGATGGAACATTTATTTATTTCAAGGAATTTATATGATTCAAGTACATTGAATCAATTTGATCACTATCTATCTCTCTTTTTATCTTAAAGCTATTAGTATTATATTTGATGCGGTTGTGGAATCGCCGCATTATTAATGTGATTTAGGAATATAAATATTTTCCCCGCAGCCATTCATTATAGTTCCAACACTCGCATTTCAGTTTGAACGAGTTGTTTCTGAGTGACACATCGTGTGACGCGTTGTTGACATGTTAGCATGCTAAGCTCTGACCGCAGCCACAGTCCTGAGCGGACCAAGCCACAATTTTCTTCTCAATTTGAATAAGTTCCACATTATATTGAGCGTTTTTTCGTTGTCTTCCAAACCACGCGACGTGTGGTATTTTCATCGCGAGTTTGGAATATCCGGCGTGTGCCCTGTGATTTTTTTTTACCGAGCCTGCTACCGTCGCCGGTCCATATTTCACACACACACACACACACATATTGGCTGTGTCCGAAATCGCTCTCTATCCCCTACTCCCTACCCCCCATATAGTGCACCCACTTATAGTGCACGCAACAGCAACGGCCGAGATTTCGGACACTAGAGTTGGCGCCGTCAAAATTATTGTAGTGAATGCACGCGCGGTGCATTCTGGGCCGCCACCGTTGGCGGTCCTCCACCTGCCGACACGCGTCCTTAAATAGAGTCCGAACGAACCTTGGCAATGGCTGAGTTCAGCTATTGCCGATGTAAGTTCCTCTATTCCCAGCTCCTCCACGAGGGGACAGCCTTTCGCTACAATGGTGTCAGGAAGTGGTTGACGGACCGCACGCAGTGGGGATGGCCGCGGGCCGCTTGATCAGGCGAAAGGCGCCGTGGAGTTGGAGCGGCTCTCGGGACGAGAGCCATGTCGGGAGGGGGCAGTGTAGTGAATGCACGCGCGGTGCATTCTGGGCCGCCACCGTTGGCGGTCCTCCACCTGCCGACACGCCTCCCTAAATAGAGTCCGAACGAACATTGGCAATGGCTGAGTTCAGCTATTGCCGATGTAAATTCCTCTATTCCCAGCTCCTCCACGAGGGGACAGCCTTTCGTTACATTATTATAAAAAATAATTATAAAAAAAATAATTATAAAATTCAACAATCATCACAAAAAGTCAAAAGTACTATAACTATTTGCCGTGATCGGTCGCTATTTACTCCCGCCGCGGCATTTTTATTAAGTTTAGGTCATTTTTAAAACGTCTCGCAATGCATTATGGGTTATATTTCTCCGTCTAGGGTACATCCGACGCTCACTACATTTCGTGGTGCATTGTGGGATACTTTCAGTGCACTATCTAGGGTACATGGAGAATGACTTTCTGCTGACAAGTGGAAATAACCCTATTTGTTAATCTGTACAGTGTGAAGAATGTCACGGTGACTCAATGTAACATCATCTTTCTCCCTGTCTACAAGACAGGTGTGATTGTGATGTTCAGTCTCCTCCTGTTTTGTCTCCCGGCAATAAAGGAGCATTTTTGTTAGAGGCTGGTTCCCTTATTTTCCACCTACCTCTGCCAAATAGTTCTCAATATAATAAAACTTCTCGATAATTCGTGAATATCGATTTATCGCCCCGACCACCAGATTTGCACACAGCAGCACCCCTATGATGTGCTGCTGTTGAACTCTGCGAGTAATGAGCAACTGTGAAAAGCGCATCATTCTCACTGTAAATTACAACTGAGCTATTGTGTATTTCCACAGCAGCATTGAACACTCTTGCAGCATAAATCTCTGTGGACTGATACGTCTACGGAAGCGTGTAACGTCTATGGAAACTTGTAGAACATACATGCTACTGAGACTTTATCTACTGTACAACTTTATTTCCTTTTTCAATTGTTATTATTATTACTATGTGTTATTATCTATTATTACATTTTCACTGGAGTGTTTACTGTGTCCAAATCCAAATTGCAACATAGCAAAATAATGTTGATTCTGATTTTTAATGGCTTGAATCAGATGCTCAATAATAGTTAATAAAAAATATTTCCTGCCAATTGCAGCCAAGCGCATTGTTTCCGCTGGGCAGGCCTCCCACCCACTTTGTCTGATGAGGGGTCCCACCCACTTTGATTGAGGAGCAGTTTTGGCGTTTCTTGTTTGTGTGTGACCTGACTAATGTTAATTTGTAAAATGTCACCATTAGTGTTTGCATATTTAGTTGAAGTTTGCGTAATTGCGTGTAATGCGCTAACTGCGCTAGTTAGTTGCAACACATTCTTGCTTGTTGAAAAATGATCTGATGTCTGTTCTTCTTCCATCTTTTCTCTCATGATGTCGTCACACTCAGTCGAGCCATACACTGTCAAGTGTCAACCAAAAATTGTTTGTGTGTATCGCTTAAACACACATTATCTAATGCAATGCCTAAACTCTGAAGTAATAGGCTTAGCTTGTACCCAGCACTTTTCAAACCGTACTCGGGTTTATACTTATTGACCCCATCCCTTCTGAAATCAAACTGATGCCCTTGATTGTACCATACTTGTTGAGCTGTCCAGGACATTCCATTTGGTAATTTTGCACACATTTCAATAGTGAATAAAATATGACAATTATTTATTGCAAGTAAATTGCTTTTAAAGGCATTATATGGGGGATGAGCTGTTGACTCTTTGGGTGTAGGGTGTCCTATAGTCAGGGTTGGGAAGGTTACTTTTTAAAAGTAATCCGTTACAGTTACAAGTTAGTAAGTTACAAGTTAGTTAGTTACGCAAAATTGTAATCAGTAACGTAATCCCGTTACCCAATTTTAAAAGCAGACGCATTGTTTCCGCAGGGCAGGCCTTCCACCCACTTTGTCTGACGAGGGGTCCCACCCACTTTAACTGAGGAGCAGTTTTGGTATTTGTTTGTGTGTGACCTGACTAATGTTAGTTTGTAAAATGTCACCATTAGTGTTTGCATATTTAGTTGTAGTTTCCGTAATTGCGTGTAATGTGCTAACTGCGCTAGTTAGTTGCAACACATTTTTGCTTGTTGAAAAATGATCTGATGTCTGTTCTTCTTCCAGCTTTTCTCTCATGATGTCGTCACACTCAAATGAAATAATAAAATGAAAAATACACATTGTTCTTTTGGATGACGAATGTCTGAAGGGATATTCTGCCACTTTGTAAGGAGGAACATTACAAATGCACATCAGTGGGGCGTGCGCGGTGGCTGAGCGGCCAGAGAGTGTGCCCCCTAGACCATAGACTGAGCAGTGACGCAGGTTCAAATCCCCTGTCTGGCTTTTCTGCAACGTATCCCCCCGACTCTTCATCCCAGTTTCTGATTTCATCCTGTCACTATCTTTTTCATGAAGAATGAAAAACGGTGCTTGCGCCCAAAAAAATAACTTAAAAAAAAAATGTGTGAATATATTCTAATGATGGGTCAATATTTGAATACATTATTATTATTATCATTATTATTATTATTATTATTATTATTATTATTATTATTATTATTATTATTATTATTATTATTATTATTATATTTTGAAACTATACGAAAATTGGTTTGAAGCGAAGTGTATCGTTCATTACGGCTGCGACCAATTGCTGCCATCGTGACACCACGCCCCCTCATACCACGTAACACTAGTCTATCCAATGGAAGGCCGGATTTCCGTCCACCGGAAGTCACCATTTTTTTCAAAGTGTTTGGCGGTTGTTGTGGCCTCGAACGTCTTCTAAGGTTGCCCAGCGATACCAGGTAAGGATCCCCGAGCGCCACCTTCTTCGTAAATGAGTCGAAATAAAAACACGTTAACGCAGCAGTCCGACCGCATGATCACATTTCGACCCGAATAAAGTTATTCACGCTGCCCTGTGCGTGTGGCCCAGTGGCGCCGACAGCCGAACCCTGGGCCCTTACTCCCCAAACTTGGAGTGTTGTTGTGGCAATGGCTGGATCAGTATAAGATATAATTCAAAATTATAATAGCAAAGTACCAACGGAGGATTCCCTGACGGGGTGTTGAGACGTGTGGCTGCTACGCGGGATGCTCTTTTTCAAAACAATGGGCGTGTCCAATTGTAATAAGACGTGGTGATAATCCACAATACAACCAAAGCCTAGTTTTATGGATTGTATATGTTATTTGTATTTCAAGTTTGAATTGTATTTTTGAATTGGGGTGTAGGGAACTCTGATAATGGTGTCATGGTATATTTGACCATATAGTCACAATCTCTTTACATGCTGATTAAACCTCTCTCTTGCAGATACCTTTACCCACTATCGGCTCACACTAAAATTATGTGTTGATATTATCACTAGTATTAGAAGAGTACACCTTGGAGGGAATGACAAAAAAGTAACAGTAGGAGCGTCAAAACTTCCAATTAGGGAAAAGGGAGGTATGGGGTGATGCTGAGACACTAGAGATGCTTTGGCTTGTTTGCCGTTCCCCTTCCGAGTGAGGTACTCCACCTACAACTAGAGGTGCACTGATCCGATCCTCAGATCGGTGATCGGGGACTGATCAGACTTTTTATCCAGGGATCGGGACTTGTGATTTTGTCCTGATCACGATCAGTAAATAAGTCGGGGAGCGCTACCGGCAGCCACAGCGCGGTTGCTACTGCTGGAGAGTGGGATGATGGAGCACTTGCTGCTGCCCTGGAGTGATACTCATACTGTGTATAGATTTTTGCAGGATCAGGACTCAGTATCTGGACTTGGTACTCGGTACCGAGATCGGGATTGGCCGATCCTTAAAATCAAGGATTGGGATCGGATCGGGAGCAAACAAAACATGATCAGTGCACCCCTACCTGCAACCTCTGGCTTTCCCCAGATGTGGTGCAACTACCTGTATTATTTAGAATACATTAATAATCCCAAATGTGAAATGAAGAACACATTTGCTCGCTAATTTTGACGGCTGCTATGACTTAACCAGGGCCAACTGGGAGCAATCGTGGAGCAACGGGCAAGTTATGTTGACTGTTGGAATGTGGACTGTGTTCACCAGAATGCTCCAAGTGCGCTTTTATATGCAAAGGCCCTGGCTGTAGCTCAGCGACCAAATTACCATTGATTTGCAAATCGCAAGAAAGCCAGAAAGCCATCAAAAATACTATGGTCGGAAAGAATTGTCAAAAGTTTGGATCATGGTAAGTAACTTAATAATTCCATATTTGTTGATCGAGGAACCACATTTTCTGCAAAATATTTGGGAAATATCCAAATGTGCACATGGTATTGAAAAAAAAAAACTCTACCTGCGTGTTACCTGTAGGGCTCCGGAGCTGTGATGGCCAAAAACGACGTATGCAGTCATGTGAAGGTGGCGGTACGCGTCCGGCCAATGGTCGAGGAGGATGCCTACCACAAAGTGGTCCATGTGGTGGACAAGAACATGCTCGTTTTTGATCCCAAGCAAGACCAACATCCGCGGTCTTACGGGCCCCCACGCAAGGTGCAGAAGTTTAAGGACCTCAAGTTTATGTTTGACTGCGTATTCAGCGAGACGTCCACACAGCAAGAAGTCTTTGATAACACGACTAAGGATGTGTTGGAGAGCTTCATGAACGGCTACAACTGCACCGGTGAGTTAAACGAGCATTAATTTCAGAATTGTCAATACAACGCCATTTTTTTCATTCTTTATTGAGAGAGATGGCGACAGGATTATATCTGAAACTGGGATGAAGAGTTGGGGAGGGGGGTGGCAGACTGTATGTGAACCGGCGGCGCTGCTGGGCCTGGGGGATGCACTCTCTAACCACTCTGCCACCATGTACCCCGTTATTAGTATTTAAAAAAAAAATTCTGAAAATATGAAATATTTTATGGACTTTTATGTTGCTAGTAGTCTTTAAGACAGACATGGAACACTTTAATTAATAGATTTTTAATCAGCTCATTAGTCCTTTTAAAATGAGCAATTGTTAACCTGATGTTTTAATACCTCACTGTCTACCTATTGTAGTTTGAGTGCAAACATTTCCATTTTAGTATTCGCATGGAAGAACCTACTCTTCTGTGCTAGCTTACAATATATTGGATTTTCACCCAAGCTTGCTTGTTACCTTTATTGTTTACATTGCTGAGATGTCAGTATCTACGACAAAAGGTGAGACCATGATGCTGGAAATGGATACTGCCATTGGGAGCAGAACAGCACATATTTATCGCGTTTGAACAGAGGGAGGGCCAAACAAGGAAACGTTTAATCGCTGCTGATTTAATTGATTTCTATTCAATAGTCAAATCATCATCAATTTTAATCGGCTCTAGTTGAGCTTCTGGGATGCGTTGTATTATTATATATCTGGTTATTTCCATGTGAAAATCTGTCAGAAGATCTCTACTTTTCTCAGATAAATTATGATTTATGTTTTTTTTCTTTTTTACAATCTTTCTGAACCTGTCCTAATATCTCTTGCAATAACCGGTATTTGTGTATTTGAATTTTAAGAATAGTTGTTATGACTGGGAAGCGGCTGGCCTTGTGACGCAGCCGGTTAAAACGCTCCATCCAGCCCCATACAGTCTCGCTGTGCACACAGCTGTTGTACTGCATGTCCGCTTCCCCGATTCCCCCTCCCCCCACACACACAAACACTAAGCTTGCAATAAGAATAAAAAATGGCGCTTGTGCACCGATTTTAATTGACTAATCAGTAACTGACTGACGAGCTCTTAACAGCTGCCACATTGCATTAAGAACTGTTGTGGTATCTCCTTTGTATATTTTTTTTGTATAACCAGCAATGGCCATAAACATCATTTTTATATGACTGCCCCTGAGTGCGCCGTGATACTTTCTCCAGTGTTTGCCTACGGAGCCACTGGGGCCGGGAAGACTCACACGATGCTCGGCGCCCCCAACGACCCCGGCATCATGTATCGCACCATGAGCGAGCTGTTCCGGCGCATGGACGAGAATGAGGAGAAAGTGTTCCAGATCACCTACTCCTACCTCGAGGTGCCTCCACATATATGCACGCCATCATGCCCAAGTTGTAGACACAGCACTTTAACTTGCACACCACGTCCCAAGGCTTCAACTTTAGTCAAAGTAGTGGCTCGGTCTGTCCAAGTATAGTAAAACTCAAGTCAAAGCTCAGTCCTTCCAAGTCATTTAACTCTCACTTAGTCAATATCTCTGAATATATTTAAATATTTCTTACCTGCGCAGGTTTCTCTCGTGAGTGCTTCTAGTTAGAAATGATATGTAAAGATAATTGCTTGTATTATTAAAAAGAGGATCTCTACTTCCTGAGAGAAATTCTTTCATACATTAAAACATTTTCATTATTTGTTTGACTTGATGAAATTTCCCCACTTTCCATAAAAATGGCTCAAATCAAATTCAAGTCTGAGACTTTGGACCAAAGGCACTAGTTGAGCATCGTTTTTGTGACTCGAGTCGGACATCTGCATCATCATACCCACCCCCTGCCGCTGTTGATTCCTTTAGTTCACCTTGTCGCCCACACGCTCTGTGGCGATGACTCAAAGAATACTATTCGTGTTGAAACTGAACACAAGACACACCACCACATAGCAACTACACACTTAGCAACCACTCGCCACCCTAGCAACCACCCCTTCACCACCCTCCATCGCTAGGGATGTTCCTGGCGAGTTAGTGTTTAACAGGTAAAAAAGCCAAACCAAAGTTATGGATTGATTTTCATTAAATCATTATCACCGGTGGGGATCAGAACAGGATCCATCCATCCATTTTTTTTTAAAGGAATCAGTTATGGATAGATTGTGCGCCGCAGTAGCTAAGTCTGTAAAGCAGGGCTTTGAACTACTTCAAGGAACGAGAACCTTTTGTATTTTCCAGGGAACAGAAACGCTATTTTATTTATGTTCTGGAACAGGAACACTTTAACTGGTTAATATCGGTTTTATTTAGTTCCTGAAAGTTTATGTTGAAGCACGGCTTTGGTGTCCAGTGTCTGCTGCTCTGCCAGTCTCTGCTGCTGTGCACTGTCCCTTCCCAGTCGCGCCCGTGGCGAGCGTATACTTTAATTGAAACACCGCCTGCACAAGATGTCCCAGGCAGTGTTTCAGCTGACGGGAACGAAATAAACTGTTCCAGAAACAATATTTTTTTGTTCTAACCGCTTCGGGAACATCAATTTCTTGGTGGAACTCATAACCTGAAACGTTATAATTTCGTTTCTGCTCGGAACAAACCGATTGGGAGAAAATATTGATTTAAAGCCCTAATGTAAAGACAGTGCACTATAAAGCACATATACGTGGGGAGTCATGGTTTCGCTACCCCTCACCGATGGCTTTGCCGCATGTTTGAAATCGTGTTTATAAAGTTTGAAATTGTCTGGATTTCCGTGATCCGAGTGTTTCTTTTTTTATTTTCTTGCAATTCGTAACAAAGTCCAAAGTCAACAGTATAGCCCTTGTTTACTCCCTTGGGCTTGGGGGCCTGAGGCACACACGCAAAATGTGTTAAACTCATTCAACTGAAGTCAATTTTTGTCTCTTGAAGTAAAGTTAAAATCATCCTCTGCCAAACTGGCTGAGCTAAGAAAGAGTGTACATTTGTTGGTACTGAGTGTTGTAACGCTGATGCTCCTTGTTTTTGGAAGGTGTACAATGAGAAGGTCCGTGACCTGATGTCCAACACCGGTCCTCTTGCTGTGCGGGAAGACTCAAAGAGAGTGGTGGTGCAAGGCCTGTCGCTCTTCAACGTGAGTCTCCCTGCTTTGTACTGTGCTTGTGTCACCATGACGGAAATCCTCTCTCTACTTCTAGACATTAGCGCTGTCAAAAATGTCAGGGCTGCAGCTATCAAACATTTTAGTAATTGAGCTTTCTCCCAAAATGCCCCATGGATTTGATCAGATCAAACCTGTTTTTGTCAAGAAAATGCATTCAATGGTTTACTTTTCTGGATTTCCAATATTATTAAAATATCATGTTTTTTTTCTCAGAAAAAAATACATTTGAAAGAAAACGACATGTCATTGTGCTGAGTAGTATTTTGTAATAAAATTATATCATTATGAGTTCAGTTGTTAGCAGAAGCATAGATTTAAATTTCGAATGATTGAGATCAAATGAACAACACATGTTTTCTTTTACGTTACATCTCTCTAGCCAATACGATACGCTCAGTGTGTAAAATGCCTTAGTTTTCTACTAGGGGACAGTCTTAATATTCATTGTTTTCTTCCACAAGTCTACATGTATGAGACGATTTGCTCTTCTTTTACGTATTTTTTTTACATATTAGTATAAGATTCCCGTAAACAAGTGACCCTATTTATAATTTTCTGCAACATTTTAAAATGGTTTGCATACTTAAGACATTTGTGTTGTATGTTTGACATTTAACTCTGGGAAGCCTCGGCCTTCTTTAGCCACTCACACAGCCAGTTATCTATGCTTCAAATAACTCTGGAAAAAAACTATAAAACATAGTATTGCCATACATATTTGTGTTCTTTTTTCTCTCAGAACCACCTCAGCTATCACCAAGTCACTACAAAAATTAAGAAGGTTTTTCTAGTGAATTTAGAGGTAAACTTGTGAAATGACGCATAAATAACATGAATAAATAATGCTCACTCAGCACATCATTGTGAATTTCATTTAAAAAAACACCCTAGTTGTGCATGTTTGGAACTTTTTATATGATAATCACTATAGTTCAGCATACATTTAAGGGGGGATAGTAAAATATTTCTATATGTGTGTGTTTATAATTAAAGCGTTTTATTTTAATGTACGTAAAGGGATCTGTGCACTATGAAATTCATAATTTTGGTAAACTTTGATCCAGTAATTGTCGATATTGCTTCTAAAAGCTTTCGCAGCGTTGTTTTTTTTCCATTCCCTCGAGTGTGGCGGGTGTATGAATGTCCAAATTGTTCCGTCATAGCTCTCCTGAAAAGAACAGTGTGCCAATTGCCAACAAATCTCACATGTTAGATTTTTAACTCTGGAGAGGCATGAGACTAGAGCTGTAACTGATTCATCGATTTTTAATCGACTATTGAATTAACCGGCAACTAATTTGATAACCGATTAATCGAAAGTGATCCATCGTTTCCTTGTTTGGTCACTCCTCTGCTTAAATGTGTTGAATATGTTGTTCAACGTTTGCAATATCGACAATGTTTCGGGTTAATAATCGCTACAATTTTGTGCACCGCAGTAGCTCAGTCTGTTAAGAGTGAGTGCACTGCAAAGCACACAAATGCCATGTGTGGCACACAGAATCGTGGGTTCACTTCCCCTCCCCGACATCTTTGCCGCTCGTCTCCTCTTCTTTCTTCACCCTTTTTCCAGCCAATCCTGAAACCTCCGAATGGGGCGCAAAAAAGACATTTGTTCCGAAAATATGAATGTTCGAATTCAAATAAAAAATGATCAGATTAATCGTTTAATCATCAGAAAAGATGACCGATTAATCCATTATCAAAATAATCGTTAGTTGCAGCTCTACATGAGACAGCAATGCCAAGCCATCTGCTAGGAGTGGAAGCATCCCGCATTCTCTGGGCCATAGCAGACGAGCCACTGCCATATGCCGAAATCATCGGGACCCCTAACCAACACTTTGGCAAGACACAGAGCGTTCTTCTCTGGGGTGTGGTGTTCCACAACCGCACACAGCGAACGGGAGAATACATTTTTTGTCAAGGACCTCAAAGTTCTAGCGAGCAAATGCAAGTTCGACCATATCGCGGTTGAACTTGCCTGGTGCACTTCCAGCTAGAGCATCCAACCATTGTGACCTGCCACACGTCTGCGGTCGCACAGATGCACAGCGGAAAGGGGAGACAAATAGCGCTTGCCTCCAACATTCTCAGCTCCACTGAATATTTGGCGGGGGAACGCAAAACACTTGTGTGCATCTGGGCGGCATTTCACACTGATCACCAGGCACTGACGACGTTTGATGACGACTGGAAAGGGCCACAAACCGTTACGCCTGCACAGATGGGCTAACTGAGCCCAACAATATAATTTTGAGCCGGTATTGACACGCAGTCAGACTGTCGCTGCACTGAATGAAGATTGGGTGAATTCACGCACCAATCAGGGAGATGGTATCCCTGAGCGACCCGGAGAACGAGTCGGCGTCAGAACGGCTCTTAAGACTAGCCTGGCAAGCCAGACCCAATGCGTCGTCCACGAATTGCACATCGCTAGACGCTGACTTGGGTCTGGTGCAGATCATTGACCAAAACTGCGAAAAACGTTGAAAAAAAAACATGTCAATCAAATGTGGTCATCCCGTCATTGTGAAGTAGGTGGGACAAACGGCGTGGAGGCGTGACAAGTATTTAAACCAGGCAATCCAATCACAGCGCAGTAGGCGTGACGATCGAGGAGCTGACTGAGGAAGCGAAGACGAGGCTGACTGTCACGTCTTGTTAATTTCCATTGCGAGCGACATCGAACGAGAACGAAATCAAGTGTATTATAGTCAATGCATGATAGGAATCATGTACGCGTGCGAGTGTGTGTTGAATTAAAGTGAGAGGGGTAACGGACTCTGGGAGAAGTAGCGCTGCAACTTCCCATTCCATGTTCACCCCGCCGTCCCATGCATGCTAAGTACTGAATGAGATCAGACATGAAAAATGTCGACATCCATCTGAAAATGCCCAGTGCCATTCATTCTCGGGGTGAAAAAAAAAAAAAAAATTTAAGAGCTATTAAAACATGTTGACCATCAACCTGTGTTGTCGTTTTGTAAATTGATCTGCGATAATTGTGATATTTACGTTATAAAATGTATGGCATTATCATCGTTATTATTGCTTTATTTATTATTATTGATAAATAAAAAGAGAGAAAGAGTGACGTATGACTTGTCGCGGGATTCCCTGCAGCGTGTTGCCTCGGCACTATGTCCGCCTCTCCGTCACCAGTTCCTATTTAAATGTAGAGAAATAGACGCGGAGTATAGACACACACACACACACCCAACCATAGGCACACACATACAGACACACACCCAACCATAGACACACACACAGACACATGTTCTAGTTGAGAAGGCTTGTCGCATTGCTGGATACCCCGGGGGAAATCTTAAACACAACACACCCAACC